>PVLD010012558.1:0-46950 GCA_004027595.1 Dinomys branickii | reverse complement strand
AGACAGAGAAAAAAGAGACCACAATTCCAAGAACAACATTAGAAATAACTCCCTAAACAGAACAAGCAAATAAAGTCAGCAAATGGGCTGGAGGTACAGCTCAGTGGGCTAAGTGCTTGCCGCTGAGCACTAGGGCCCTGAGTTCGATCCCCGGTCCCGGAAAAAAAATAAAATTAAAATAAAGTCAGCAAATGAAGAAAAACATTAAATAAATAACATGACTAGAATAAGCCAACATATAACCATGATAACCATTAATGTAAATGGCCTCAACTCAAAAGTCAAAAGGAAAAGATTAGAAGAGTGGATTGAGGAACACAATCCAACGATATGCTGTATACAGGAAACACATTTTACTCAAAAGGAAATCCACAGGTTGAAAGTTAAAGGTTGGAAAACAATTCTCCATGCAACAGGCCCCCAGAAAAAAGCAGGGGTAGCTATTATGTTTGCAAACAATGTAAACTTCAAACCAAAAACAATCAAAAGAGATAAAGAAGGCCACTACATACTAGTTAGGGGAAAGCTGCAAGAGGAAGAGGTAACGATCCTAAACATTTATGCACCAAACCATGGAGCACCTAACTTTACAAGTCAAATCTTGACAGACGTAAAAAATCAAATAACTAATAACACTATTGGAATAGGGGACCTAAACACCCCTCTGACGCAAAGAGACAGGTCAACCGGACAGAAACTCAGCAAAGAAATAACAGACCTGAACCAAAAGTGTGAACAGATGGACTTAGTAGATGTATACAGAGTGTTCCACCCCACAGCATCAGAATACACATCTTTCTCAGTTGCACATGGGACTTTCTCCAAAATAGACCACATTCTAGCCCATAGAGCATATCTACCTAAATGCAAAAAAATTCAAATTATCCTGTGCATATTATCGGACCACAGTGCAATAAAATTGGAAATTAATGACAAAGAGAACTCCAAAAACCACATAAACACGTGGAAATTAGACAACAACCTACTGAATAACCAATGGGTCACACAAGAAGTTAAAGAAGAAATTAAAAATTACCTACAGATAAATGAAAACGCAAGTACAACCTACCGGAATCTGTGGGATGCAATGAAAGCAGTCCTCAGAGGGAAATTTATAGCAATGAAATCATATACAAAGAAAATAGAGAGCAAATAAATAACCTAATGATACACCTCAAACTCTTAGAAAAAGAGCAACAAGCCAAACCAAGAGCCCAAAGAAGGGAGGAGATTATAAAACTCAGGGCAGAAATTAATGCAATTGAGATGAAGAAAACTCTACAAACAATTAGTGAATCAAAGAGTTGGTTCTTCGAAAGAATAAAGTTGATAAACCCCTAGCCAACCTTATCAAAAAAAGAAGGGAAAGATCTCAAATTCATGCAATAAGGAATGAAAAGGATGAAGTCACTACAGATCTGAAAGAAATACAAAAGATCATGAATACCTACTTTGAAAATCTGTATTCCCATAGGATAGAAAATACAGAAGAAATGGACACATTCCTAGAAAGGTACAAATTGCCAAAATTGAATCAGGAAGACATTAAAATCCTGAATAACCCAATATCAATTAATGAGATTGAAAACGTCATTAAAAACTTACCAACAAAGAAAAGCCCAGGCCCTGATGGATTCACAGCAGAATTCTATAAAACATTTAGAGAAGATCTAATGCCCACACTTCTCAAACTCTTCAATGAAATCGAAAAGGAAGCAACTCTCCCCAACACATTTCTGGAGGCAAGTATTATACTGGTACCAAAACCAGAGAGAGACCCAACCAAGAAAGAGAGCTACAGGCCAATCTCTCTAATGAACATAGATGCAAAGATACTCAGCGAAATACTGGCAAATAGATTACAGCGAATCATAAGGAAAATCATACACCACGAGCAGGTAGGATTCATTCCAGGAATGCAGGGATGGTTCAATATTCGCAAATCAATTAATGTAATACACTATATTAATACAGTCAAAGACAAAAACCACATGATCATCTCAATAGATGCAGAGAAGGCTTTCAATAAAGTCCAACATACATTCATTTTAAAAACCTTAGAAAAAATGGGAATAGATGGCCTATACCTCAATCTCATCAAAGCCATCTACAACAAACCAACAGCCAACATCATACTAAATGGACATAAACTGGGAACTTTCACTTTAAAGTGAGGAACAAGTCAAGGATGTCCATTGTCACCACTCCTATTCAACATAGTTCTGGAAGCACTAGCCAGAGCAATCAGACGAGAGAGAAATAAAAGGAATTAGGATAGGAAAGGAAGAAGTCAAACTATCACTATTTGCAGATGACTCGATACTATACATGCAGGACCCCAAAAACTCCACAAGAAAACTCCTGGAATTAATTGACAAATTCAGCAGCGTAGCCGGATACAAAGTCAACACCCAAAAATCAATAGCATTCCTATACACGAACAACAAAGAGACTGAGAGAGAAATTGAGGAAACCATACCCTTTACAATAGCAACCAAGAAATTGAAATACTTAGGAATCAATCTAACAAAGAATGTGAAAGATTTATTCAGTGAAAACTACAGTACTCTGAAAAAGGAGGTTGAAGAGCATTTCAATAAATGGAAAACATACCCTGCTCATGGTTAGGAAGAACTAACATTGTAAAAATGGCCATACTACCAAAACTGTTGTACAGATTCAATGCAATTCCCATTAAACTACCATTAGCATACCTCACAGATCTAGAGAAAATATGCCTCAAATTCATCTGGAACTAGAAGAGACCCAGAATAGCAAAAGCAATCCTGGGCAATAAGGACAAGTCAGGTGGGATCACAATCCCTGACCTGAAATTATACTACAAAGCTACTGTAATAAAATCAACCTGGTACTGGCTAAAAAACAGACCTGAGGATCAGTGGAACAGACTGGAAGATGCAACCATAACGAAAAAGCCACTCAGCTACCTAATATTTGACAAAGAGGTCAACCAAACCCACTGGAAAAAAGGCCTGTTTAATAAATGGTGCTGGAAAAACTGGCTTGCCTCTTGCCGAAAACTGAAAATAGAGCCCAGTCTATCACCATGCACCAAACTCAGGTCAAAATGGATCACAGACCTCAATATTGAAACACAAACTCTAAATCTATTGGAAGAGAAAGTAGGTAAAAATCTTGAAGACATAGGAGTAGGCAGAGAGTTCATGAACAAAAATGAAACTGCAAGGGAAACACTTCAAAGAATCAATAATTGGGACCTCATTCTACTGAAAAGTTTTTGTACATCTAAGGAAATCACCAGCAAAGTAAAAAGAAAACCCACAAATTGGAAAAAATCCTAGCTGGCTGTCCCTCAGACAAAGGTCTTCTATCTAGAACATACAAAGAATTAAAGAACATGTACCTGTCCAAATTCAAAGACCCAATCCAGAAATGGGCATCTGAGATGAATACACACTTCTCAGATAAAGAAATACAAATGGCAAATAAATATATAAGAAAATGTTCCACATCCTTAGTCATTCGAGAAATGCAAATAAAAACAACATCGAGATTTCACCTCACGCCAATAAGACTGGCCAGCATGAAAAAGTCATCCAATAACAGATGCTGGCGAGGCTGTAGAGAAATGGGGACTCTATTACACTGCTGGTGGGAATGCAGACTGGTGCAACCACTGTGGAGAGCCGTTTGGAGATTTCTCAGCAAACTAGTCTAGGGGTTCCATTCAAACCAGCTATTCCTCTTCTGGGTATTTTCCCAGAAGATCTGAAAACATCATATCACTCTGATATATATGCACCCATGTTTATAACAGTTCAATTTGTAATAGCTAAAATGTGGAAGCAACCCAAGTGTCCATTCACAGAAGACTGGATTAAAAGACTGTGGCATTTTTATATAATGGAATATTATTCAGCTATAAAGAAAGACAGTTTTGGGGACTTTGTAGGCAAGTGGTCAAAACTGGAGTCCATACTCATAAGTGAAACAAATCAGCGGTATATGTGCAGGCAACGTATTGCATCACTGGTGTAAGAACCTGAGGGTGGGAATATAAACTAAGAGACATGAAAGAAATCTGTTCAAAAACAAAGAACAGATGGGACGAGGGAAAGGAGAAAAGAAAGAGACAAAAATGTATGAATGTATATATGAATATACATATATGCAGGAGGGCTAACATGGTTCTACTATTGTATTATATCACTTAAATTTGATGAGTCTTGTATGTCTGTATCTGTTATCCTGAACACACACTTCGAAGATACCAATATGCAAAGCAGCAACTATTGGTGGGTTTTTTTTGTTTTGTTTTGTTTTTTTGTCTTTGGTTTTTTGTTTTTTGTGTTTTTCTGTTGTTGAGAGGATTGTCTGACCAATTTTGCATGTCTGTATCTGGGTTCATATATATACACTTCGAAGATACCAATAGGTAAAGCAACAACCACTGTTGAGCCTATGTCACCATGTCTGTAGATCAGTTTTGATTGTACTACTTTTTATGCTAATTTGTGTCTGTATGTTAATATGTTTTTGTGCTTTTATTTTTCTAAAAAAAAGAAAAAAGAACAAGTTATTGCTGCTGATGATCTTCGTGTAAAATAGGGAGATCAAGTTGAATTTATTGTGAACTTTTTTATTTCTGAGATGTTCACTCCATCAACAGCAGCCTAAACTGCAGCTTGGGGAATGTTCTGGCACCCAGCGCCAAGGGGTCTGGTTAGTGTCCTCAGGTCTTCCGCCTCCTGAGCTTCACCTTTACATTCTGTCTTTCAAACATGTGCCTTGAGGCTGCAAGTTCTCTGAAGCTTAGCCCTGCGCACCCTTTAGACGGTTCTCTTTGGAGATACAGGAGCAGATTCTGTGCCTCTGACTTCCTCAGCTGCTGCTCCTTCACCGATGCTGGAGAGGCTGGGGTGGGAGAGGAGGAAACGCTTCATCTCTGTGCTCCTAACCTGGTGGGTCGCCAGCCATTCTCTGTGGGGCCAGTGCCTTCCCTGCTTTGGAGCTGCTGCCTGAGAGTGGGTTCATCGTCTTACCCCACACCTGCAGCAGCCACAGCGCAGCACTGAACGTGCCCTCAGCTGCAGGGAAGAGAAGCCTTGCCTGTGTGTGTGTGTGTGTGTGTGTGTGTGTGTGTGTGTGTGTGTGTGGTGCACATGTGATGAAATCAGGGCCTTTTTACTGAGTTGTATCCCAAGCCATTTTATTTTATTTTATTATATCTTAACTTTAAGACAGTCTTCCCAAAGTTGCCCATTTGGGGTTTAAATTGGGGCTCTTTGTACCTTAGCCTACCAGAGATTACACGCATCATCAGTGTTGTTTTCAACAGTACACTTGCATATGGAACCACCAAACTGCCTTCGTCAGTAAATGTGCTGGCTTTTACCGTTTGCTCCATTTGAACAAACATTACCGTTTGTTCACAAAAAGATCATTTTTCTACCACCCCACCCATTCCCCTCGCCCGCCCCTCCCCCCCACACCCCCTCCCCCAGTTGGGAGTGATAGCTCTAGTGGGACAGGGTGATGATAGAGGTAGTTGGTGGTCCTAGGCTACAGGTCTCGCTATGCAGTTCAGGCTGGCCTTGAGCTTTCTTTATAGCCCAGGCTGGTCTGGAACTTGCGAGGATCCTCCTGCCTCAGCTTCCTGAGTGCTGGGATTACAGGCTTGCGCCACCACGCCTGGAGGTCCTAGGCTGAAGTACCAAAAGGGCTAGCATTCTTCTTACCTGAGGTTCAATAGTCTTCCTCCCTGCTTCCCTTTTTATCTCCCTCCCTCCCTTTCTTTTTTAGATAGGGCCTTGGTGTGTAGTTCATACCAGCCTTGAAATCACTGTGTAGCTTAGGCTGGCCTCAACCTGGTGGCAATCCTCCTGCCTCAGCCTCCTGGGTGCTGAGATTAGAGATGTGTACTGTCTTGCCCAGCCTCGATCATTTTTCTTGAGTCAGTGTTTTTTACTTACTGGTTTTGGGGGAGAAGCTTTACTGAGTTTCTCATTCCATCATTCTAGCAGTTCCTGCTTCTCTCTGTGTTTGTCTGTCTGTCTGCCTATCTGTTATCTATTTTACAATGCTGGAGCAGGGCCTCACGCATAGTAGGCAATTGCTCTACCACTGAGCGATACCATAGTCCACCTTTCTACGTTACACCTTTCTTTTAGGCTCTACAGTTTTTTAAGAAATGATCTTATTCATGCTTTTAGTGTTAATATATGTGTTATGTATATTTGTATATTTTGTCCAATGTTTACATTTTTAAAAACAGGGTCTCCCTATTGGAGTTGAGGCTAGCCTTGAACTCATTATATAGCCCAGCCTGTGGCAATCCTCCTCCTTCAGCCTCTTGAGTGCTAGGATTACAGGTGCACAATGCCATTCCCAGCTTCCTAAATGTTTTTTTAAAAACCTGTTAACCAAGCCTAGCCCCCTGTACATAATACATATGTTGAGATATTTAGGAAGTGGTCTTTCACTGGATTTTTAAGGCTTTGTTTAACATCTGCTTTGGGTCAGCTCCTCTGATCATGTGCTCTAAGAGTGTAGGCTTTGAAGTAACATGGGCAGAAATTCTTTCTGCCTGAGCATATCTCTTTGGCCAGAAATGGAACTTTAAAACATTGGATGTGACATAAGGATAGAGTTTGCTCTATGTAAGTAACTAATTAGTGATGATGTATGTGAATCATAATAGTTCTTATTTATTTTTGAAGTAATTGGCAGTATCATCTTCATTTTAGGCATGAGAAGTTTGGTGGCGGTTTTACCTCAGTGGTGCAGTGAATAGTTCACAAGTGCAAGGCCCTGGATTCAGTCCCCAGCCTGCGCACGCACACACACACGCACAGTTAATACTCAGAGAAGGAAATGAACTTGACATTAATGAATTCCAAAGAGGTCTTGGGCCCCCAGGTCTGTTTGACTGTCTTCTAGAACAGATCTAGCTTGTAGATGTTCTGAGTCAGAAATGGTGTCATAAATTTGTGATTCGCTTCTATGCCAAATGTATAGTCATGGTGCAAAGCAAATTCCGAAGTACTTACTTTTTTTCACTTGTATTTTTCTTCCTAGCAATGCAGCAAGTCAAGAACTCCTACAAAAGTTAAAGTTTGAACTTTGTCTTTCTGAAATACACTTTCAGTGAATGTGTCCTTGAAGTCCCTGGGTGAGTGGTAAAAGCAGACTTTAAATTTTCAGTCCCCAAAGATGAGTGTTGAAATGTGAACACTTTTGCTCTTAATTTGAGGCACAGGGTGTCTATATTATTTTTCGCCCCAGACTTGTCCTCTTGCTTCAGCCTTGCAGTAGCTGGGATTGCAGGCGCATCCGCTACCCCTACTGCACACTTGGCACGCAGTAGTGTAATCCGCCATAAGTGGTGTGCCTGGGTACATTTTCCGATAGCTTTAAAAGTCTCTGAGCCTACAGAAAGAGTGTGCATGCCTGTCTTTATCAAAACATACTTTCCAAATTACACACTGTTGTGCGTCCCCGTTAGTATTCCTGTAGCCTTCATTTCTTTTCCTGGCATGTCCTCGTCTGTGCTATGGCCTGTGTTCTTTTTTGTATCCTATTACAGTTATTATCCATGTCATAGAGTCAGTTAAGATGGGAGCTATATCCATGTCATTTGTATTTTTCATACTATAAAGTTCGTAGTAGACTTCTAATGCGTTTGTGTCATATACCGTACTATAAGACAATTCTAGTGGTTATGAGAATTCTAGTTAATATTTATGAACGTCATTACTTAAAATATCTTATTTGCCATACTTCCAAGTAAGGTTTGGGGGCTAGAAGTAAGGGATCTGGAATGATTTCCTTTGTAAATAAACTTTGTAGCTCGGGAGTGGGCAGAGAGTAGAAAGCATGGGGGAAAAGAAAACTAGCCAAGTACTCAGAAACAAATGTAATTTTTGGGGAAAAGATTATGAATACCCTTTTGTCTAGCCCCACCTTAAACAGTACACCTACTTATTAAAGAGGGTGTGCTGGCCAAAAAATGATTTTGTTTTTGTATTTATGTATGTATATATTATGATACTGGAGATTGAACCTAGGGCCTTCACAGTGAGCTACAGCCTTAGCCCTTTTTAATTTTTGAGACACAATGTTGCTAATAAGTTGCCAAGGCTGAGCTTTAACTTGCAGCCCATCTTGCCTCAGCCTCCCAGAGGGAGGGATTATAGACGTGTACCACTACTTGCCTAGCTCAGAAAGTAAGTATGTTGACTTAATTATTTTGTTTGCATGGTTTTTGGGTTTTATTTTGTAATGCTGGCAAGTGCTTTACCACTGAGCTACAGCCATAATCTGCTGACTTAATTATTTTATGGTGAAACATTTGGTGGCAGGTTGCAGTTCCTTAAAGCATCTAAAAGGTTTTTTTGTTGTTGTTTTGGGGTTTTTTTGGTACCGAGAATCAAATTTATGATATCGTGCTTGCCAGGTAGACGCTTATGCTACTGAGCTATATCCCCAAGTCTAAAAGATTTTTGTGTGAGAGATTTGCATACTGACAGGCTACTAGAACAATTAATCATTTGTGTGTGGTACTGGAGGTTGAACCTAGGGCCTTAGATTGAGCTACATCCATCCCCAGCCTTTTTTCATTTGTTATTTTGAGACAGAGTCTTTCAATTGCCCAACCTAGGCTTGAACTTGTGGTCTTCCTGCCTAGAGTGCCGAGATTACTGGCATGTGTGCCACCATGCCTGGTTGTTACAGTTCCTCTCTATGGGGCTTTATGAAAGGAGTGAAAGTACCATTGTGGTGCTGCTGGCAGTCTAGATTTCAAGCGCGCATATGTAGTGTTTGATATCACTGTCTACTTGGTTTTATTATAAGCATTCTGATAGAAGAAAATCTGTTCATATATGTAATGCTCTTGCCTTAGAGAATTACAACTCATTGAATATCCTTTTTGTCTGGTTTGTAGTTTTCTGGGTAATTCATGGTCCAAAGAAATAGTTCAATAGATCTCACATGTAAGGTCATGCAGTATTTTTCTGTGTCTGGTTTGTTTCATTTAGCATAATGTCCTTCAGGTTCATCTCTGCAGATAGCAGGATCTCCCGCCTCTTTTGAAGCTCATGTACACTACATTGTGTGCATGTATCCTTCCTCATTGATGGGTACCTGGGTTATTTCTGTGTCTTGGCTGTTGTGCATAATATGGTAGTGGACATGGGACTGCCGCTGTCTTTACAAGATGGAGATTTTATTTTCATTGATTGTACTATATATCCAAAAGAGGGTAGTGTGGGAATTGTCTGGGTAATGTGGGAGTTCTTTTTTCTTCCCCCCCTCTAGGAAGCTCTCTATGTTGTTTAGGGGCTTCGGTAGTGTGTCCTTCCTCACCCGGCTCACAGGAGTTCCCTGCACAGTCTCCTGAGGAGCCGTCTGTCTCTGTAACTGCTGTCCTAGAAGGCATGAGGGGTGCTGCAGCAGCTGGTGGCTGCATTCCCCTGATGATTAGGATGTTAAGCACCTTTTCATATGCATGTAGCCCATTGTCACATCATTTCTGGAGAAGTTTCTATTCAAGGCCTTTGTATGCCCCATATTGGACATATACATTCACAGCAAGCACTCTACCTACAACGGAGCAATATCCCCCACTCATTATAAATTTTATTTTGATAAAGATATTCACTAAGTTGTCCAGGCTGGCCTTGAACTTGGGATCTTCCTCTCTCAGCATGCCACACATCTGGGACTACAGGCACATGCCACCAGAGCTGGTCTGTTTTGCAGTTTTTAATCTAGTTGTATATATTCTTGCTATTGAGCTGAACTTCCACAGCTAAATCCTGGGCATTAACCCCTTATGTGATATATGGCTTACAAATTATTTTTCCCAGTCTGTGGGTTGCCTTGTTATTTTGTTATTTCTTTTGCTGTGTGAAACTTCACTTTTGTAACTTGAGTTTTTGGTCTGATAGTCAGAAATAAATCATTGTGAAGACCAGCGGCAAGGAGTTTTTCTTCTAGGTTTTCTTTTCCTTTTTTGACAAGGATTTGCTATGTAATTCAGACTGTCCTTGAACTCACTGGGTAGCCCAGGCTGGCCTCAAGGCAATCCTTCTGCCTCATCCTTCTGAGTGCTAGGATTGGGGCTGGGGATATAGCTCAGTGGAATAAGCGCTTGCCTAGCAAGCGCAGGGTCCTGAGTTCGATCCCCAGTACCGCAAAAAAAAAAAAAAAGAATTGCTGAGTGCTAGGATTACAGGTATGAGCCACACTATACCAGGCTCTTCCCCTAGTTTTTTTTTTAAGTTGCTTTATGGTTTCAGGTGTTTTGTTTTGTTTTGTTGTGTTTGTAAGACAAAAGAACCCAGAATAACACAGAAACAATACAGAAAATACAAAGTTATAGAGAAGATAGTAGGGAATTGGCACTGGATGCTGTATAACATAGTTATCTTCATATTTGTTATAACAAAATCAAAGGATATACAAATTACAGAAGAGACAATAGGGAACCATCACTGGATGCTGTATTACATAGTAATACTACATATGTATACATATTACATACTTTGCATTTGTTAACACAAAAACAATAAAGGAAATACCAGATTACAGAGAAAATAGTAGGGGGTTACCACTGGATGTATTACATAATGTTATCTTTGTCTTTATTACTCAGTTATGTAGATGATGGCTCATTCAGTTAATCAATTTTCTCCATTTCACTTGCGTTGTTATATCACCCTGTCAGTGATCTTCCCACTGGTAAAAACTGCACTTTTGGTTCATTTATTCCCTCATGCTCTTACTTTGGGCAGAGACTTGGCTGCTTCTAAATATGCTGTATATTATGTGGGTGTACACAGATTACTATGGCAGGAAGTAGAGAAGCACCCTTTGGCAAGCCCTCACAGCTGTAGTGTCCAGTGGGCTAGGCGGGGTTACACAGTGAATCGCCAGACTCTGTCAGCGTGACCGTGTCTGCAGGCTCAGGCGAGTCTTCAGGGCCTTCCTGGGGGCCAGGCAAAGTGCTTGGCACACCCCAGTGGCCGGGTGGAGTGCCTGGCATGCCCCGGGGGCTGGGCAGAGTTGGGGGGGCTGGGCGGAGGCCTGGCATGCCCTGGGGGCTGAGTGGAGCTCTGGGTGCGGGGTGGAGCACCTGGCACACCCTAGGGCCCAAGTGGGGCTGGGGGGGAGGAGTGTGGCACACCCTGGGGGCCGGGTGGAGCACCTGGCACAACCCGGGGGCCCAGTGGGGCTGGGGGACGCTGGGCAGGGCACCTGGCACACCCTGGGGGCCAAGTGGAGCTCTGGGGACGGGGTGGAGCACCTGGCACAGCCCGGGCCGAGTGGAGCTCCAGTGGTGGGGCAGAGTGCCTGGCACGTCCTGGGGGCGGGGTGGAGCTCCTGACATGCCCTGGGGGTGGGGTGAAGCATCTGGCATGCCCTGGGGGGCCAGTGGGAGCTGCAGACATGCCCTAGGGGCAGGGACTCTCCTGGGCCAATCCAAGTCCACGGGGTCCCCCTGCAGACTCCCGGACTCTGTCCCAGTGCTGCTCTGTGGGAGGCCGAGTCTAGGTCCTTAGGGCTCTGATGCAACCTGGAGGGAGACCCCTCCCCCTCAGGCCTCCGAGCTCCCCACCAAAGTGCCTGGTATCCCCTTCATAGGTCATTAGTGACTTTGGAGACTAACCCCTGCCAGCTAGAGAGGCGGGTCTACACCCTAGTTCTATGCCTTTGCCTCATCCCACCACTCAGTCTTGTTGGGCATTGGGTGCACTTACGATGCTGGGCACAAGTGGTGTGAGGTCTCCACCTGTGCTCACCGTGGCAAATCATGGTGTGTACTAAGTTTAGTTATTAGTTCTTGGAAAGAATTGGAGGATTTTCTCATGTCTGCTGTGTAGAGTATGTTGTCTCTCAGGCTCTAGGACTGCTGCTTTTCATGCAGTTTGACACTATGGATTCATACATTGTGAATATATGGAAGCAGTGTGGAGTCTCTTGGTGCTCATGTTAGTAGTTTAGGGTGAGTCCTGAAGCCGGTTGACTCAGCCTGTTGTCAGGATCACATGGTGCCTGCTCCAGCCACCAGGACTCACGGTGCTCAGAGAGGGAGTTCAGGGCAGGAACTGAATCCAGGTAACTCAGTTCATACTTCCTGCTGTGTTGGAGTGAGAAGGGTGTGGGGCCATGTAGCCTGCCTCCATCTGCCACTCTCTCTTCCTGATGTGCTCCAGCTCCCTTTTGTTTTTTCACTGGATCCCTGGGAATTACTGTGCTCCCAGGTCGCTTCCACTGCTTTCTGCTACTCTTTGCTGGTATTTGCTCACACAGTGGAGAGGTCTGTGGCCATATCCTCAGGGCAGGCATAGAGCTGGGTGTGGTGGGCTGCTCACTGGTTGCCTTGACTCTGGCCTACCTTGGGGCACTGATTAGAAACATTTCTGCAGAGTGGGGATTCTGCTTCAATGGCCTTTGTAACCTCCCTCCCTCACACTGGATTCGACCACTCCTTCTGACCACCACTGCTTCCTTTTTGGGCTGCGCTTTCTCCTCTCCTGCTCTTGACCCGCACTCAGGACTTTGCTTACCTCTGTCATGGCGAGGGCCAGTGTGATGATAATGTAGAACCAAGACACCGCCTTCTTTCTGTAGTTCGGGGCTTCATGAGGCTTGAGCCTGGTGCTGCTTACTAGCAAGCCTCAGTCCTCAAGCTCGTTGCTGAACTGGCTGCTCTCACTGATCTGTGGCTGCTGCTCTTCCTCTGGTTCGTGCCCCGGAGAGCCCAGAGGGCCAGCGCTAGGGGCAGTGGCCGAAGGAGAGCGCCCCTGGCAGCAGCAGGACCGCAACACCCGGGGAGCTGCAGCGCCCACTGCCCGAGGCTGGTTGCACGGTGCTGGGCCCCAGATCCTGGCAGCAGTGGCGACGCAGTGCAAACCCGAGTCCAAAGCGGGAGGCGCCGCAGAGCCACCGGGAGGATGGACACACTCAGGGACTGAGGGGAGGGCGAGGAGAGGGCAGCCTCGTCATGTGAGGTGTGTGGGGCGGGGCAGGGCCGGGACCAGTCTGAGTGTGGCGTGGCTCAAGCGGCCAGTGGAGGAGGCTGGGGCCATGCTGTCTACTCAGGAATTTGCTTACCTCTGGCCGATTCAGAATGTTTCTGTGAGCAAGGGCCTCTGAGGCTGATGCTGTGAGTGCCGGAATGAAGGAGCAGGCTTGGGGTTTGTGTGGAACGGTGGCTCCTTCTTTTTCAGCCTTCTCTTCCTGTGAGTGCACCATGGCGGTCCGCCGAGCTTTTTCTCCTGGAGAGGTCTAGCTTGCTCTTTCTGAGGGTTTCTATTTCCCTTTCGGATCTTTCCTGGGTATGGGGCACCAGGGCACCCATTTCTCTGCTCTTCGTCTTTCTTCTGTTGCTGTATTTCAGTGTCTCATTGGTCATCCTCTGGAGGGACCTTTCTGTGCTGCTTACCGGGTCACCATCTTATCGGAATTCTGGTTTCAGGTCTTAAATTTAGGTTTTTTCATCCCTTTTGAGTTGGTTTTTGTGTGTGATGTGAATATGATAAGGGTCTGTTTTCTTTCTTTTTTCCTCCCTCCCATCCTCCCTCCCTCCCTCCTTGCCTGCCTGCCTGCCTTCCTTCCTTCCTTCCTTCCCTCCATCCATCCATCCATCCATCTTTTTGAGACAGGGCCTCACTGCAGTTCAGGCTGGCCTCAAATTTGCTACCATCCTCCTGCCTCAGCCTCCCCAATGCTGGAATTACAGGTGTGCATCATGCCCAGCTTTGAAATGTAGATTGTCACTAAGCCAAGGTATTTAGTTTCTCTCAGTAAGTGTGATTCCTGAGACTTTTTTCCCTCTTGGAATTGTCTGTGGCTCCGCAGGGTCTTTTGTGGCTCTCTGCATTTCAGGGTTGGATGGAGCTGTTGATATTGTCTCACTGGTTCCCACGTCGTAGTTTCACCTGTAGTGACTTTGTGTCCTGTTTGCAGTCCGGTGCCCTCGCAGTGTTAGTTCCCATTCGCTTTCTTCAGCAAAGTGGGATGTTCCCGCTCACCTCCACTGCAGCTAAGCCAGAGGCCCTTGATGACCACACAGACTCCAGAACCCCCACCCTGTTTTACATTTGGTGAGTCTAGAGCAACAGTTCTCAACCCCCTCTGCACTTTACCCTCACTTAAAAGTGCTGATGTTACATGGTGGTGCATGCCTGTAATCCGAACACTGAGGCTGAGCCAGGAGGATCATTGTGAGTTCCAGGCCAGTCTGGGCTACATAGCAAAAGTAAATAAATATAAATAGATAAATATAAATAGATAAATATAAGTAGATAAATAAAAATAAATAAATATCAATTCATAGAAGGTCTTAGGTTATTAATAGGCCAATTTCTTTCACCATGAGCCTGCAGGATTATGTAAATGTTCATGAACTGTAATGAATGAATTTTCCTTCGCAATAGAATTATTATTGCCGAGTTTTAAATGTTGCTCATCGAAAACCCGTGTGTGCTCACAATTGAGTCTTTTTGTTAATTCACAAATGAAGAATATGGACAGAATGGGAAGAATATATGGAATTAACCTGGTTTGTGCATTAAACCAGTGTAGGTAACTTCTTGTCTACTATTTTGGAAATTATACCATAGTTCTTTTAAAATAATGAGGAATTGTACCATTGAAAGGCCATGTCCTTATTTTTTAAAAAAGAAAGAAAGAAACTAAATACCTTGGCTTAGTGACAATCTACATTTCAAAGGTTTTCCAGACTAAAAGCTTATTCTTCATTTAAATGACTTCTCCCCAGACATATTTAGGAGTTCATCTAGGTTATAAACCATATCTCCAGTTATTCATGCTGTTCCAGATTAGGTAAAACAAGTATCAAAAGTGCTGCAGGGAGAGGTAATAGTGTGAGCACTTCTCGGCTTATCCTTTATCTCTAGATGAGATGTTTAGAGAAATGCCGCTGTTGAGTGAGAGCTGCAGTGGGGCATCCATTTACATCTCTCAGGGTCTGTGGAGCAGAGTGCGGCCTATTGAGTATACTTTTGATGTTCTTGCCAGTCTCTTTTAAATGTACACGTGACACTATCCGAAGAAATACTAGAAACACCTAGTACACATTTTTCTAATATCTATTGTTAAGCTATATTCAAATGATCGCATTTTGAAGCTTAGTTTTCTGCTTGGCTATCAGTGATAATCAGGTTACATATGGGTACCGTGAGCTGCTGACTCTTAATAGGTCAGCCTGTGTAAGCCTGTGAGACCTTTTTAAAGAGCAGTAATGTGGCAGTTTCCTGTGCTTGGACTTGAAGGGTGTTCTTGTTTTAGATCTCAATACCATGGTTTCAGAAATCTGTTCTGTAGTTTATAATGTCCACTTGGATTCCTAGTTCTTGTGGAAAATGGCTGATTTCTGTTTAATGTAATTAACTTAAGACCATCAGGCGTATACATCCTACACTTTACTTCTCTTCTCTTTTTAGTCTTGTTCTTCCCTAGAATGCCAGTGTCCCAGGATCTCTTAATTCATCTGTCAAAGGTGAGCTGAGCAAAATAATCATTTTGCAAATGAAATATGTGATACAGTTTGGGGTTTTATTTTGTTTTGAGACAGTTTCTCGCTATGCAGTTCACGCTGGCCTCAAACTCACTGTGTAGCCCAGTCAGGCCTTGGAACTCACCATGATCCTCCTGCCTCAGCCTCCCAAATACTGGGATTACAGGTGTGCACCACCACACCTACCCAATATACTGTATATTTCTGTTTAGGAATTGCCCTAAATTTTTCCTTAATCAGGCACAAATATTCTTCCTTATTTTAGGCAAATAGACTATAAACCCACTTCATGCTATTTTTAGTAAATCAAAAATTATAAATACTTTTATAAATGTGCATGTTGACATTGTAGTTTTCCGTGAATGCTGCTTTTGCAGTAAACTAGCCTCACTTATGGTTAAAATGAGGCAGATTGGGCCAGGAAAGGTGATGCACGCATATGATCCCGGATGCTTGGGAGGCTGAGGCAGCAGGAGGATCACAAGGTCAGGGCCAACTTGGGCAACTTAGTGAAACACTGATTCAGAATGAAATAAAAAAGGGCTGGGGGTACAGCTCAGTGCTCCCTGGGTTCAATCCCCAGTCCTTGTGGGGAGATCAGGCAGATAACATCATCAAAAAGTGGGGACAAACAGCAGGGCTTTCTGTCCACTGACAGTTTTGTGTGTCTTGATTTAACTGGGCAAATTTATTTATTTATATGTGTCTTTTGAGACAGGGTCTCACTATGCAGTTCTTGCTGGCCTCGAACTCACAGCAATCCTCCTGACTGAGCAAATTTAAATGGCATAAATCATGAGGGCCGGTCTTAGAATTAGAAAAAGAGTATTATAAAGAGGAGTGAAAGGCAACTACAGGGGAGAAACCCAGCTGACCATATCTTACCCAAGTGATCAGTAATAGGACAAACTGACATCACTTGATTCCTGCTCTCAGAAAACGCCAGCATTCCTGCCAGAGACGCAAAACATGGAACTGATCACGAGGAAACACATCCAGATACAGTACAGAATGGAGCTCAGCTACCTTGCCTGAGCCCTAAAAAAGTCACCATCTTGAATGGCAAAAAGCAGAGACTGTTGTAGATTGACGGTGATGAGAGAGATAACCAGAGGTAGTGTTTGATTCTTTGTAAGTTACTAATTTTGTTACTTGACACATCTTGGTAAAGCACTAGTTATTAAGTCAAATCCAACAGTCACTGTCCTGCTCCCAAATTACCACACGAAAATGGTAAGCCTTGAGCTAGTGCTTATGTCGTCATATAACTTGGAGACAATGGAAGAAGAAGAGCAATGGGTCACATGTATGCTCTAACCTGTGTCACTGAGCTACGTCTCCAGACCTTTTTTGTGTTTCATTGTTGTTTTGGTATTTTGTTGTTTTTTTGAGACAAGGTCTCACTATGTAGCCCAGGCTGGCCTCAAACTCACAATCTTCCTGCTTCAGCATCCCAGGTGCTGGGATTACAGGTGTGTATACCAGTGGCTGGCATAGATGCCACTCTGAAAACTTCCTTGAGTGCCAGATGTGATCTATTTTATAGTTTTCCAAATGTTATTACATACTAGTAACTAACTAGTGTTTGGGTTTTTCTTCGTTTGTTTTTGAGACAGGGTCTCCCTGTACAGTTCAGGCTGGCGTTGAGCTCACTTTGTAGCTCAGGCTGACCTTGAACTCCCAACGATCCTCCTGCTTCAGCCTCACAAGTGCTGGGATTATAGGTGTGCGCCACCACGGCCCACACTAGCTGGTGTAACAGTTGACAAAGGCAAATTTTGAGGGTGGAAAGAAGTTCTGTAGACTATCTTGTCTTGATTTTTTTTTTTTAATAGAAAAACAGCTTTACTAAAATAGTATTCTTGTTTATATTACTAGCCATAAAGGAAAACAATGTTGCTTTTTTACAGAGAATGAAGGGGTTTACCTGGCAATGTTTTAATTAATTGTACTGAGCTGTCTTTAACTTTAAAAACAAAAAAAGTTAAAAAATTAGACATAACACTGAATTAACTAGGGCTATATAGTTTGACCTAAATCCTTAAGGTATCATTGACATTCATAACAATAGAATACAATTTACATATTCAAATTCCTTGCATTTAAATAAATCATGTGATACATGTTTTTTTTTTTTTTTAAACTCAGAAACCAAAAGCTGGCTTCTTGGTCATTATGCAACAAATTTCAAAAATGTTAAAAATTATTTTTGGAATAAGTCAGTATGAAATCATCGTGAAGTTGGAAACTTAGGTTTTTATATCTGTGGATAAAAAATGCTTAGACTTGTAGCACAGAACACTCTGAAGTTAAAAACTGTTTGGGAAATTCTTTGTCATGTTCCTTCAGAAGACCAACAACATTTTAAATATATAATTCAAGCAAAATCAATATTTAGGACTGTTAGAAATGGAAACGTTTCTACAGCAATATCACTTCGCTATAATAAAGTATTTTAAGGCCATGGAACTGGCAAAGTTTTCTAAACAGCATCAATTTCTTTGCCTTTTGAGCTAAATCAGACACATATTTCTAAGATTTATCTTCCTAAAACTAGCTCTCTCACTAGCACTATTTGAGCAAAAAAAAGAAACAGCCTCAATTTAGCTTTAAAAAGTAATCCAGAGGTTTCTTTTGGTCTTGAGCAATGCATTTTTTCAGGCAGCAACTTAGGAGCAAACCTCGCAGCTTTCACAGGTGAGGAGCCCATGATGGTACCCAGACACTTACCTCCACACACGGGACAAAGCTCTTCAAGATCTTCATCATAGGAGTAACTCACCATTTTAAACTGAGACTATTGCATGTTTTCCGGCATCTGTCCCTGTTCTCCATGCAATGGAGCCAGTCCCGGGGCTTCCACCTACACTTGGGGCAGCAGGACAAGACAGCCCCTGGAGGGAGCGGGGTGGGCGCCCCAGCACCTCCCTCTCCGCCTCGCCTCGGTACTCCTCGAGTTTCTGGAGTGGCCAGCTCCAGCCCCCAAGGGTGCGGCTCTGGGACAGAAGGGGGAAGGCAAGGAGAAGGGAGGTAAGTAAGGCTGGGGGCTGGATTCTATAAATACATAAATGAAACATAACTAATGTTTTCAGGAAGCTGCAGAATGGCTAGTGAGTGCTTCTTGATAAGTTTGAAGTATTAAATCTATATATGCTCCCATCTGTGCTTCTGTTTTTGCAAAGACCTTAATTACATGTATTCCCTCAACAAAGAGTATGATTTTAAAAAAAATGTTAATTTGGCCCATGGCCCTGATAGAATTTAAAATTATTTATTGTTGATATTCTTTTTCATATAGCTCCTGTGGGTCTGTCCAGCTTCAGTGTATTTTTGGTTCAGATACACAATGAAACATGGTTTTTAGAGCTTTTCCTAATTCTTTCACTAGAATTGGAAAGTCTAAAGGAGACCTGGCTTGTTCAAATTCAGCGTTTACTGATGATATTTGGCTTTTGGGTCTTGCCTGATTATAGGCCTTTTTTTTTTTTTTTTTTTTACTTGTCTCTGATCACTGTGTATTATTTCCCACAAATATTTCCTACAAGTATTACTTCATGCAAATGGGTGAGTTTGACACTGTGCCTATTAAGAAATAAAGTGAGCAGTAGCTGGAAAGAAAATTACAGTTTATATATACTTAATATTCCATCTGATATTGAGCAGCTTTTCTTACCCTTGGGGGGAAAATATTCATTTCAGAATTTAGCACTCTTTTTTTGGTAGGAGGGAGACAGGGTGTCACTGAGCTGCCCAGGTAGGGCTCAGATTTGTAATCCTTTGCCCCAGTCTTCAGCAGTCTTATTTCTTTTTTCTTTGCTTGTTTTTGTTTTTTGAGACAGGGTCTCACTATGTAGTTCAGGCTGGCCTCAAATTTGTGACAGTCCTCCTGCCTCAGCCTCCTGAGTGCTGGACTTACAGGTATGCACCACCATAACCCAGCTAAGCACTCTTACGTCTGTCTGGATAAAGCTAAAACATTTGAAATGGTACTCTTAAAGTGAAACTGCTAAGGAATTTTTGCTATAATTTACCTCAGTAGTCTGACTCTAATCCAAGAACCAACTGAGGTTAAATTTATTTTTTGTTTTCTCAGTATTGAGGATTGAATCGAGGGCCTTCACAATGAGCCATATTTGCAGCATTTTTTAATTTTTAAATTTTGAGACAAGGTCAGTTTTGCCCATACTGGACTCAGATTGAGTCCTCCTGCTTCAGTCTCCCAGAATGCTGAGATTATAAGCACATGCCACCATGTTTCATTTAGGACTGAGTATTCTGTGATTTTTGTAGGTGGGGGTTAGTTTTTTGAGACAGGCCTTACTATGTAGTCCAGACTATCCTCGAACTTGCATCGATCTTCCTGCCTCAGCCTCCAGTGTGCTGCGATTACAGGCGTGTGCCACCATACTGGCTTCAGTTTTATTTACACTTACTTTTTCTCTGCCTCTGTGTGTAGTCTAGGCTGACCTTAAATTTGAAGCAATCCCTGCCTCAGCTTTCCGAGCATTGGGATTACAGGTGTGTGCTACCATGCCCGGCTCATAGCAGTTTTTCATTTATTTTGATCAAGTACATTGAAAGAACCTTTCATTGCTAAGACTGAGTTGTTTTTGTGGTGCTGCTGTACTAGGCAAGTGGTCTACCAGTAAACTGCTCCTAGGCCAGGAAGAATTTTAGCAGGCACCCTTATTCTGCTAAATAAAGTGAGGAGATAACATGGAGAATTTCTTTTCCTTTTTTCTTTTCCATAGCGCTGTGCTGGAGACGGAACCCAGAGCCTCACACTTTGCTGCCACTTAGCTTCAGCCTGTAATTTCTTATTGTGACTTCATCAAAATTCTAAAGCAGTTCTCATGCAAAATGTCACAGATGAAAAAACTAAAAGAATTTTTTAAATTAACCATGATCCTTTTAAAAATACACAACTACTCGCTAATCCAACTGCTAGCAAATCTTACAAGGGAAGGGACTTTCCCCTCTAACCCCCCCATTAGAGTGAATCAGATATAATCATGATTGTGTCAAAAGTTCAAAAGGGAAAGTGGAAGGTAAGATGAGCTGACTTGGCGCTCCTCCCGCCGCACTGTACCTGTAAGCTTGATATGTTGTTTCAGAGATTAACTTTATAGACTTCCGTACCCAGAAGTATGAAAATTCTTAGGGAACTCTTTTCACAAGCTTGATCTTAACATATTGAATAAAGAGAGCAGTTAATCCCTTTTGTAAAGCAATTTGAGAGGAGGGAATTCAGAATGTAAAATCTCACCTGCAGAAAATACTCACCTCTGTAAAGTCCTTTCTATCTTTAGACACTTACAAAGACTTAATATTTTAATGCGGAAGGGTGGACTTGGCTAAAAAGCCAATGGGTGAAATTAGAGAGAAATAATCCAGTGCTTTCTTTCTGGGAGCCCTCATTCTGCTCTCCAGGGGACCTGGTTTTATCCCCTGTGAGGAACGCGAATACCCCTCTGTAGAACAAGCCGGGAGCCCTAAATACGAGCTTGACTTTTAGTATAATGAGAGGCTTGTTATGTGCAGTTTTGCTCTTAGTCATTAATACAATGAACAAATGTTGTGGTTACCTGGGAAAGAAAATTCAAGTGCTTTTAAACCTCTTGTGAGATCTGGTTTCATGCTTGAAACCTATACACTGTTACGCCCAGCAGCATCTGTAGAAGATCCCAGGCTCTGGTTGTACAGTGTGGAGAGAGGTCAATGCACTGTAGAAAAATGGATGCCACAAAAAACGGTTTTAAGCCCTGGGTAAAAAGCTTTCTTTTGCTGAATGACAACTGTTTACCACTAGCATTAATTTTAACAAAAAAGTAGAATTCTCTTACGAGTGAATTTTACAAGATGATAATGTCTCTCTGTATACAAGTAGGAGGTTTATCTTTCAGGTGGCAGCAAACATTTTTCTTTTCAGCTGTGAAACAGCTTCCAGTCCTGCAAGTGTAGACTGACCTAAAGACAAAATATAATCTAAGCGAATATATGTTACTAAATAGAATTTTTGGTAGAATATGGCATTTATTGGATTAATTTTTTTTTGCAAACTTTGTGATATGCATATTTAAAATTTTTCTTTTGGTATTGGGAATCGAACTCAGGACCTTATGTTTGCCAGGCAGGCATCTGTGCTGCTGAGCTATATCCCTGGCCCAAAATTATTCTTTTTCAACAGAACAAGTATTTATAACATTTTGTGCAGAATAATACCGTGCTTTGAAGTACCATACTTCTTCCCTGTAGCAAACCCTATGTAAAGTCAGTGAGTTCATGCAAGAGTGAAGGTGAATAGGGTGGAAATTTGTGGGATGAGGGGTTTTGTGAGACAGGGTTTCACTTTGTAGCGCAGGCTCGCCTTAAATTCACCCTGTAGCCCAGGCTGGCCTAGTATTCATTGCGATCCTCTTGCCTTAGCCTCCCAGTTGCTGTTGGGCTTACAGGAATGCATTGCTCACCTGGCTGAAAAATTTTTTTTAAAGCATCCAATTAGGGGGCTGGGGATATAGCTCAGTGGAATAAGCGCTTGCCTAGCAAGCGCAGGGTCCTGAGTTCGATCCCCAGTACCGCAAAAAAAAAAAAAAAAGAAAGAAAATCTGCTGTTTAAAACATCCAATTATAACAGTTGATACAAAGACATAACTATCTGTACCATAAAATTTACATGCTACAAAACATTTACACATAATTTTAAATATAAGACATTTATAAACAACATTAATTTTTTACTGTAAACCAGTGAAGAGAAATATTTATGCATTTATTTAGAGAAATATTTATTAAAACTTCCTAAGAATTGAAAAATATTGTCTCCAAGGTAAAAATTTAAAAGTAAACAAGGTGTGGTGGCACATGTCTGTAATCCCCCGCACTCCAGAGGCTGAGGCAGCAGGATCACCAGGAGTTCAAGACCAGCCTGGATTACAGAGTGAGACCCTGCACGCGCGCGCACACACCCACACCCAGACCAGCCTAGATTACAGAGTGAGACCCTGTCTACACACACACACGCACACACGCACACACGCACGCACACACGCACACACACACACACACACACACACCCTTGTTGATAAGGACCAAAAGGTAAATGGAAGGACAGACAACAGTTTCTGAGGACTGTGTCAGACTTTGATGTTTTAAAACTTTAGCAAATGGGACTGGATAACCTGTTGAGCACTTCTGTAGCCCAGGACTATAGCTATATCTGTGGAAGTAGACCCAGAGTTGGTTTGAATATTAGATGAGCTTCTTTTTTTTTTTTTGTCTTTTTGAGATGGTCTCACTATTCAGTTCAGGCTGGCCCAGGCTGGTCTCGAACTCACTTTGTAGCCCAAATGATCCTCCTGCCTCAGCCTCCCTAGTGCTAGGATTACAGGGGTGTACCACCACACCCAACATGAGCTTCATTTTCTAAAAGGATCTTAGGAAATTATTCCCATGTAAATATGAAGCAGAGCTGTCCCTGCACTCCAGGCACATTTCATTTCCGTTAACACCACAGCCCAGCAGCATTTTGACAATACCGGTAGCCTCTGCTACAGGCCAAGGACAGTGCACTTTCTCAGCCTTTTCCTCAAAGTTGAGGGTGGGCACCCTCCTGCCGTAGGCGCTTTGCCACAGCTATCCACCCCTGTGCTGCAGCCCACAGGACAGGAGCAAACCCGCCTTCATCTGTATGACTGATAGCACTTTCTTCTCTGATGGGAAGAGTCAGGAGGAGCCTCTCTCACCAGCCTGCCAACTGGTGACCAAAGAACTTGTTAACAGGTGTGGTAGAGACCACATCTCCTCTGTCTGTTGGTTAAAGGTTTGTGTTTTTTTTTTTATCCTTTTGGAACAAGGTCTCGCTGTGCAATTCAGGCTGGCCTTGAGCTTACTTTGTAGCCCAGGCTGGTCTTGTAGCCACCATGCCTGGCATGGTTAAAGTTCTTGACTGTTTTATGGCTAAGGAGTGGTTTGTAATGTAAACCTGTAATGGTTTGAACGAATATAGACATGCCAGACTCAATTCCAGGAGAGAGGTGTGTGGTATTGCATTCAACTTTAAGTGGGACAGTTGCTGCCTCCAGGTCAGAGTTAATGTGATACTTACTGAACGTGTTTACTGTCCTCTGCACTGAAGTTGGGAGCATACCTTTCATCAGGTTGGGCAGTAGGAGTTCCGTTTCCGGGGCAATACACTGAGCTGGTCTAAACTTGGATTCAGGGATGTTCTGCTTCAGTGTCTGGCTGGCCAGAGAGCAGAATGCTGCTGGGACACTTCCACAACCAGCTGGGCTCCAGTATCTGGATTTGATGACGTAACTCTGATTTCCACCATAGTTCAATAATTAAAGTAGTTCTCCATCATTTTCTCTTGGTATTATAAGAGTAATGGAATTTAGACATTAAAAAAAACAGAGGCAGGTGTCTTAGCACCCATACACAGGAGCCTGCTGGTGGGGAGCCTGGTCCTTCGAGGTGGGAACTCAGCCCCCAGGAAGAGCACATCCCAGAGACCCCGTGAGGAGGGTCTGTTGGGATATTGGCTGAGCCGCAAGCAGTTGAATCTAGCCTTCTATCACCTCTGCTCCGCTGACATTTTTACCAGCACAGCAGGAAAAATACCACGTGCAAGTAAAGAACCTCAGAGAGGTGCCCAAAACATACAAGCAAAGATGCCTTTTGAAAGTTGTATTTAGTGTAAATAATACGCCTTTTTAGCAAGCAAGCAAAGTTTTGTTGTAAGTAAAATGTCTTAATTAGCTTCATGATTTCTTTAAGATAACCAGACTTGTTTTACTACCAGCTTTACAAACTCCCCTTTTTTGACATCTCCTTAATTAATGTGCTTCATATGACTTTTAATTTCAGACAAATCTCCCTATTTTCAAGCTAAAGGAATCTACTGTTAGAAGGAGATACAGTGACTTTGAATGGCTACGAAGTGAACTGGAAAGAGAGAGCAAGGTAAGATGACTCGTGATGCAACTTTAACTTTCAGATTCTGATTTTGTTTTTTATTAGTGAGTTAGGGCTGACCTGAACTAGGTAGCAAGATCTTGTCTTTAAAAAAAAAAAAGAGGCATGAAGATCGTGAGTTTGAGCCCGACTTGCACTGTACAGTGAGTTCAGAGCCATCCTGAAACATGTAGCAAGACCATCTTAAAAGAATGAATGATTGCTAGAGTTCTAATTAGATCTTTAATCTTAGCTGAATAAGCCCTTCGTGACTTTCTTAGGTCATTGTTCCTTTTGACTACAATCCTGCTGTCCGTTTGCACTGTTCCTAGATTTCTTTTATTTTTTTTAAATTTTTTTTAAAATAAGAGCTTTTGTAGAGATAGATACTCTCTGCCCATCACACGGCTATTTCACTGGGACTCACGGATCAGGGCCTTCTCAGTTGTAAGATCCCTGCAGAGTTTAAAGCACTGAACTTGACAAATGCTAATACAGGAGACAGATTCATGAGTAAATATTAAAGCAAACTTAACAGTAGTGAATCCTGATAGGTCTTAATAATTAGAAAGGATTATGAAGTTTATGTTGGGTATTTGATTTCATGCTTTTTTTGTTGATCTATATGAAGTTGAATTGTTCTTTGTCTTTTTCAATCTATTCAGTCATTAACTCGGGCTGGGGGTGGGTGGAGCACAATGGTGGAGGACTGTCCTAGCACAGCTAAGACCCAGCATGAGTACCTAGCACCTCAGCAACAACAAGAAGTTTTAACTCTTATAGAATATGTATAATTTGTGTTACTGGTGAGAGGGAATAATTTTCTATATATGTTTACTTTTTATATTTCTCTATTCTGTTTTGATGTAAGATAAGCTAAGCTAAATGTTTGGACATTTAGCAAATACTTGAGCCTCTGCTTTTGTTGTATGCCAGATTTTCTTAGACTTTATTCTATGTGGGTGTGGTGGCGCACGCCTGTAATACCTGTAATCCCAGTACTTGGGAGGCTGAGGCAGGAGGATCTTTGGGCTACAAAATGAGCTCAAGGCTAGCCTGAACTGCATAGCAAGATCCTGTCTCAAAAAGGCACACCCCCCCTCAAAAAAAAGGACTTCATTCTTTGGGAATCAAACCCAGGGCTTCCATTGCTAGGTAAGCACTTTATTAGAGTTTTGCCCATAGACACTGTCTTCTTAAAATGACACAGAACTCCTTGGCTCAGGAAGTCCTCCCAAGTAGCTGGGACTGTAGGCTTGCTCCATCTTGCTCCATCACACCTGGCTGAAATATAGTTGTCTTTAAAAAGCCACAGTGCTGAGAGTTACGCCAAGAAAAGTGCTTATTCTAATTACGCATTGGCCTTAAGTTTGACCAAATCCTAGAGAATATGATCATGTGACTTTACACATTAATTATTATCTAGTGATTTGAAGATCTCTGAGTGGTTTAAAAAAGGATTACACAAAGCCTTTGGCTCTTGGTTATCTGCCATTGCACACTTGACTTTTGATGGACATGCAGATGTCCATAACAATCGTTACGATCTTGCAGGTAGGTTGTAAATTGAATAAGCTGTATTTGGTATGTATGTTACAATAGTCAGAACAAAAAATGTTCACAGGAAACCCCAACTTGATGATATTTTGGTTTTATTTGTATAACTTACTGAAGCACTGTAACGTATAACATAAAACTACTGTGCTCTACTGCCCAGTACAACCAGCAGAACTTCAGTGCTGTGTAGATACGGTGCACTGTACCAAAAAAGACATGAAGGCTTTGTATAATATGTGCAGAGCTGTGCAGAAAGGAGGCAGTAAGTGTAAACAGCAGGACTTGGTCGTAAGTCCATATGTTCACCAGCCAGGTAGGGCATCGAACGAGGAACGTCTGTGCTTCCTTTTGAGTAAGAATAGTACTGTGCTGCATGCTTTGAAATTCTGAAGTAGAAGTCTGTTTTTCGATCAAGTGTTGTGTTGTGCGCTGGGGATTGAATCCAGGGAGTGCTGAGCTGCATACCCAGCCCTTCTTATTTTTTTAATTTGCCATCCTCCAGCCTCACTCACTGGAGGAGCTGGGATTACAGGCCCATCTGGTTTTGTGTTTAGCCTATGGTGGAAAACTTTTTAAAAGACCAGGCTGTTGTCTCAACTGGGAGGTGTCACTTTTATCTAGCATGTGGGGCAGGGATGCCAAGTACCCTGCAGTGCACACAAGCCCCATCCCTGCCCTTCATCGGTTTACCTGTCAGAGGTGGGGCAGAGCCCTTGGCTCGCATGCTCCTAGGTTAGACTTTGGGATATAGTGTGGGAAGGAAGTAAAGAACGCCTTTGGGGAGAGCTAGCAGAATACAGGATTTGATAGAAAGCTGACGTGTTTCTTAGTTGATGAAATGGAACACAAAGACGTGATGACTTAGTCTGCACCTCAGCACGTGTAGGTGGCTTCCAGACGGTAAGAGGGTTCCTATCTCCCATGTTATTAACATCTTTTTCTTCATTTAATGGAGACTTGATTTTGGTGTTTTAGGTTGTAGTTCCCCCGCTCCCTGGGAAGGCATTTTTGCGTCAGCTGCCTTTTAGAGGAGATGATGGGATATTTGACGACAGTTTTATTGAGGAAAGGAAGCAAGGGCTGGAGCAGTTCATAAACAAGTAAGTACTGTCTGTTCCTCTGGGAGAGCCTGAGTGTTTTTTGAGACTACTTTAGGGACCTACCTGTTTTGTTTTGAGACCCACCTATCATTTAGGTATTAAGCTAAACTTTCTCCTTGGCCATGTCCTAACTTTTTGTAGCATTTAAACTAAGTAAAAGTGTCTGACAAGTTGAATATCATGTAGTATAACACCCTTGAGTGATTGAAATGAGTAGCTTTGTGTTGACCTAAGTTTTATATTTGTTTTTCTTGGCTAATTTATGCAGATTACATTTTAAATTACAGTGTTTAAAAAATACAGTGTTTCTATTCTTTCTGATTTAAGATATATTCTAGCATGAACAATAAAATGTACAATACTCTTGCAATCATTTTGATTACAGATGGAGATATCAGTGTATCTTCTGTAAAGGTATACATTTTTTACTTTCATGACAAAAGGTTCCTCTGAAAATGTAAAAAACCTTAGGAATGTTTGTCTTTTAGAAATTCTCGATAAACTCAAACTATTACTTCTAGTATTTAATTTTATTCCCATTTAAAATATAGCTTTTTAATTTAATTACTTTGTTTTTATAGTACTAGGAATTAAACCCAGGGCCATAGTACTTAGCTACATTCTTAACCCGTCTTAATTTTGAGACAGTCTTGCTAAGTCACTGAATTGCTCAGGCTGGCCTCGAACTTGTGCTGCTCCCTCATCCACTGGAATAGCTGTGATCACAGGCCAGTCTGGGTTTGTATTTAGCCTGTGATGGAAATCTTTAAAAGCAAGTCAAGAAAACCAGAAACAAAGAGGTGGCCCTTTTTGCCTGATTCTTAGTACAGTATTGGGGCTTTATTACATTTCCTATATTTTTAACTCCAATCCTATACATTCTCATGCAGATACCTTTTTAGAATTCAGTGATACATTTCACTTCTAACTTTAAATTCATTTAAGTTTCTTACAAATACTCCAGCTGATATTTAAGAATCTAGTTGGATACAAATGCCACAAGTAGTATAAAGTTAATCTGGTAGGAAATGTTTTCTAAATTGTTCTTGTGAACCAAATGAAAGAAAATGCACCGTTAGCAGAGCGTAACTATATAGTTATTCCAGAATAGTAGTTATTTTTAGTAAATTCTGCATGCTTCCTCACCATAAAATGAGTGTTTTAACCCTTACTACCACCACTTTTATAAAATAGTGAACTAAATTTGTATTTTTAATTTCCAGGGTCGCTGGTCATCCTCTGGCACAGAATGAACGTTGTCTCCACATGTTCTTACAGGATGAAATAATAGATAAAAGCTATACTCCATCTAAAATTAGACATGCTTGAAATTGGCAAGAGGTAGAAATGTGACCATTAATGTTTCACATGGCACCAGTGATGACGCTCTAACTACCCCTTAGCATGCTGCACAGAAACCGGTATAACATGCCTTCAGTATAGTAACACTCATGTGCTCAGTTTTGTTTGGCAGTTGACAAGCTAATTTGCTTTAGTGAAAATCTCTCATTCCAGCCTTTCTCTATGAATAGCTCTTCCTTGCTGTTTCCATGTGGTATACACACGATAGCCTCACAGGCCTCCCGTATAACCTGCAGTGTCCTCATTGAAGTTTCTGACTTGGTCTTCCTTGCACAGTTTTGTGTTGTGTTTGCTTCTTCACTCTGATTGACTAGAATAACCCCCTGGTGTGTCCTGTCACTCAGTCTAATTTATGTGCGGGAGCACTTGTTCCTCCTCAGTGCGCACACGAAGGATATGCGCTTGTGTGCAGAACATACTTTCCTCTGGCCTGTTACCCCTACACATGGAGAATTAATGAGGGAAATCTTTATATTCTATATAAAAACAAAATCAAATTTATATACTAAAATCATTTGTCTAAAAATTTAAGTTGTTTTCAAATAAAAATGCATTTCTGATATGCACTGATGGTGTTGTCTCCAGCTTTCTTTTCTCCCTATGGCTTAGCTACTTAATTCACTTGCTGAGAGGGATTGTTTACTAATTACACACTTCTCATTCCTGTAACTCCATCCCTCTTTAAACAGTGGTGATACCAAGTGTGCAGCCACCTTTTGAATGGGGCATTTTCTTCTAAACAGAAACGCGATGCACTAAAAACGCATTCCTTAAAGCTTATTGAATTGTTATGAAGCACTTTGTATATTGGAGAAATGCTTTATAATCTGGAGTAATTCTTCAAAAGGCCTTTTAAGATAAGTTAACACCCAGCCTCCTGTTTCTCAGACTCTTTCCCTAGTCCATCTACACTTAGCAGGGGTGTAGTAAGTCAGCAGATATGTGGTTTCTCTTTAATTAGGGCTAGGCTGATGGCATACTTTATCCTCTTTACAGAGTTGTAGCCTGACTTGTGTAAGAGATAAGAGACCAGAAAATACACAGCTTCTTGCTGCCTGACTTGTGTTATGGCCAAGACCTTTGTGGCCAGGATGTGGTTTCTGGTTTGAGTCTGCACAGCCTGTGATAGTGATAGTTGGAGGACTCATGTGACCCAGCATTGAATCCCAAGATAAGGAAAGGTGATCCTTGCACCAAGAGCTGTCTCCTTGGTAAATGAGTCGGTGCATTTGAGAGGAAACAAGCTTTGGTCTTCGCAAATGAGGATTCAGCCAAGCAGATTAGAAATCAGAGCTGCCTTACAAGGCATTTTGTTGCTCAAACAGTGGTTCACAATTCCATGAAGCTAGATATTTCCATCACTGTAAGAAAATACAAAACTAAACATGTTAATTTTATTTGAATGAGCTAGAGAATATCAAAGACTGTCGTGTTTTGATATACAGAACAGAAAAATAATAGATCAGGAAATTGTAGATAGAAAATAGTCATGTGGTTAGGCTGGGTTGTACTGCCCTGCTTGCTTTTCACTCTGTCCCAGTGTCCTAAGGACAGGTATCCTCTGAAAAAGTCAGAAGTTTTTAAACTAAGTGAAAAGTCATTTACTACAGGTTTTTGCCCAATTGAAGAAGATACTTTTCAGTGTTGTCTCTTAGGGAACTAAGACCATGGTCTGTAGTAAAACTACCTTTGCCCCTCTAAGTTAACAGTAAAGATTTAGATGCTGTTAATTCTGACCACATAGGAAGTGGTTCTAGGAACCTGTAGGACTCTTCCTCAGAGGATAGAATTGAATTTGCCCATGCGGTATGCAGCAGTGGACCAGAGATTCTGAGGAGTGGAGGCTGAGGCAGGATTGTAGGTGTGTGCTGTGTGCCTGTCTGTATTGGTCTTACCTGAGGTTTACTTGACTACCTTAGTCATTACAAAGGAAATCAAGAAAAAGATCTTACCAAATCTTGTAGACATTTTGTAAATCTTGATTTATGGCCTTACAAAGAAATTAAAGCGTTGTTAGAGGCCAGGAAAATTAATTCAAAAGCACGAAAAGAAGTTTAGAAGTGGTCTTCACTGCCAGACTGAGTGCCGTAAATGGAAGCAGCCAGCAGCACCAAGCACTTGAGATGCATAGAGGGCCAGCAGGCAGGACGGGTCCCGTCTTTTCTGAGGCTCTGTCTCGGGAGGACACGGCCGTGAAGCAGACACTAACCGTGCAGCCCTGGAGCGGGCACGGCAATGTGACAAGAAGGGACTGGGAGGGACTGGCCGTTCACTTCCTGCATAAACAATGAAAGCGGTGCCCTTGTGCTTGAACAAAAGAACAACGTGGACAAAGACTTCTTAGACCCATCAGCAAATTACGATTGCGGGACAAACCACCCAAAGTCTGGAGAGACAGACCGATCTTGAGAAGTGTAACTGAGATTGGCACACCAGGAGCCCAAAGTGACGGGGAGCAGTTAGGCTGTATTAGCGAGGTGCTTGCTGCAGCCTGTGTGCGGACTCGCCTGAAAGTAAAAATTCCTTGGGGATTGCAGCCTTAGCGAGGCGCGTGACATGGGCTTTATCCAGAGGTGGTCAGAGTGAAGTCCCAGAACAGGCCCCTGGTGGTTCTGGCAAGGGGACAGAATGAACAGTCACTGTGAAATAGTACTTTCTTATGAAGACTGCCAGAGTCACCCTGCCCTGGGGGAAGGCCTCTTCCCGCCCAGCCCCGTCTCCTATCCTCCTGCCTCTTACCTAAGGAAGGCAGTGTGGTTAAAGGGTCACAACTTTAAGGAAATAGATAAGCAGAGTGAGAGACTTGGAAGAGAAACAGGCTGTCAACATCACTGATTTCATCTGGATTACAGATGCTCCGAGCCACACCTTCTACCACACCAGGGGCTGCAGTGTCATCTCTGAGGAATTTTAGGGTAACCAGAAGTCAAGAGGCAACAAAGACACTAGAGGAATGTGGAGTCTGGCACGGGGTACTACCACAAACATGAAGCACAGTCAAACTCCAGCCAGAGTGCTGGAGATCAGTTTATATTATTTAAGTGCAACATGTCTGGCTCTAAACAAAAAATTACAAACCACGCCAAAAGAAAAAAGAGAAACTGGGTGTGGTGGCACACGCTTGTAATCCCAGCACTCGGAGTCAGAGATGGGAGAATCACTGAGTTCGAGATTAGCCTGGGCTACAAAGTGAGCTCAAGGCCAGCCTGAACTGCATAGGGAGACCCTGTCTCAGAAAGACAAAAAAAGTCACAACCATGATTTGTCGAAGATGATGGAATTATTAAGCAAATAAAGGTAACTGATTAATATGTCAAAGGGTTTTTTAATTTTGTTTCATTTTTTTGAGTCTTACTGTGTTGCCCAGGCTGGTCTCTGTGACTTCCAGTAATCCTCTGTTCTCGGTCTCCCCAATACCTGGAGCTATAGGAGTGCACCTCCACTGCCATCTGTGTTGTTCTCGGTCTCCCCAATACCTGGAGCTATAGGAGTGCACCTCCACTGCCATCTGTGTTAAAGGTTTAATGGGAAAATTAGACAACCTGTAAAAACAAATGGGTAAGGGCTGGGGGTGTAGCTCAGCCTTTGAGTACTTGCCTAACATCCACAAAGCCCTGTCCCCGATCCCTGGGGGCGGGGGTAAGAAATGGCTAATATAGTAAAACACAGAATCAAAAGGAAATCGTAAAAGTCAAAATCACTGTAATATAATACAAAAAAAAGACCGGGATAGGCTCTTAACTAGACGACATAGTCTAGGAAAGAACCAGCTTTGTTTTCCTGCATGGTGCAAAGGGTTGAACATGCTGGGCCAAAGCTATACCACCACGCTATCCTACCCTGTGGCCCCGTGACTTGATCGTTACCTCAAAATTACGATGGCTACTGGATCCACCACAGGGCCTTGCTTCATGTGTTAGAATCACATTTTATCAAAAGTTTTCAGTATGCCTTAATAGAAGTACTTTAATAAACGAGTTTATGTTTGTAATCCTGTGTATTTTTTTTTACGCTTGTGTCGCAGATACCTGAGTAGGCATCTGTGGGCACAAAAGGGTTAAGAAGCCCTGGTGTGGAAAACCTCTGAGCCCTCCTGTGCTGCAGTGAAATGTGGCTGTGCCACGACTGGGGCTGGTTCCAGGCTAGTTCATTTGCCATTTAATTGTCAAAGCAGCCGTATTGGATGGGTATAACTCTCATTTTACCAACAGTTGGGACAGAGTTCAATTTGTCCAAGGTCACACAGCCAGTAAGAAGCGAAACATTTACACTGTAGTCTGTAATCCAAAAATCTGCGCATGTGCGGTGGATGCCAACGCAGCTCGTATAGGGGCACAGGCCACAAAGCTTGGCCAGGGTCCATGCCACAGCACTGCCCTGGCTGCTGGAGGCCACCAGCCTGGACGTCGCTGGCCCTAGAGCTTACACGGTGGCCGTGATGCCATTGTGTTCATCAGAATCTCCACCCTGAAATGAAGGCGCTGAACGTGCAAGGGAGGTTGGTTATGTAACTGGGGTGGCCATCTGTGGTCGGCAGAGGTGAACACTGCAGCTTTGCCATTACTTAGCTTTCTTGGTACATTTCCTTTCTGGCTGGATTATAGTTTAATCCAGTTGTTTTCATGTTCATTAAATCCTAACCATGTTTAACCGGTTTAGTCATTGGAGTGTCTGAAGTGAAGAAAGTTTGTGCTTTCAGCTGTACCGGGGATTTGCTGTCTTTCTGCAGAAGGATTTTCCTGGGCCTGTAATCTGAACACTTTGACCTGTGGGGGCTTCCCTCGCAGGGAGTAGAGCCATAAGCTTTGACCCTTTGTGTGCTGCACGCAGATAGTGCTCTTCTCTGGAGGGCGGTCCATAATTGGTGTCAGGAATGTTAATCATCCCAGCTGCTTTTGCCTCTGCACCCAGCCACCTATTGGCCTCTGCTGTCTTAAGAACAGCCCCACCTTCTCCTGACATTGCTCTAGAGAGAATTCTGGAGGGTCTGGTAGAAGCTGAAGTAAGGGGATTGGACAGACAACAGTCTGAGTTAATGAGACAACAGGTCCTTTATAGGTAAGTGGTACGAACCTCACAAAAAGCAAAGCCCTGGGTTTAATGCCTTATGCTGCCACCAAAAAAAAAAAAAAAAAAAAAAAAATTGCTGAGCTCCAGTTCTAGGAATCTATCTCAGATAATTTCTATCTTGAGAAATTATAAAATTATAGGACATACTTCGAGTATTAATTGAATGTCTCTGAAAGATTATGTAAGGAATAGTAACATTGCCTCCTGGTTGGGGGCTGCGCAGCTTAGATACAGAGGTGAAGGATATGGAGATACGTATGCTTTTTTGGTTTGTTTTTGGTGGTGGTGGAGATTGGACAACTGAGCTATGTCCCTTGCTCTTTTTAAAAAATTTTCAGACATGGTCTCACTGAGTTGCCTAGGTGGGACTCGAATTTGTGATCCTCCTGCCTTAGCTTCTTTGACTGCCACCAATGTCACATACCTATAATTCCAGCTACTTGAGAGGCTGAAGCAGAAAGATTACAAGTTTGAGACCAGCCTGGGTAAAGTAGTAAGACTCTGTCTCAAAATTAAAACCAAAACCTCTGGACATAGCTCGGAGCTGCCTGGGCTCAGTCTGCAGTACCACAGACACAGGTACACGTGTGTGCACACACAGCTTTTTATTTGGAATAAGAATTACGGGAAAGTTGTAAAGAATACAAAGAAGCCAGGAGTGGTGGCGGACGCCTGTAATCCCAGCACTTGGGGGAGGTTGAGGCAGGAGGATCGTTGCGAGTTCAAAGCCAGCCTGTGCTACAAAGTGAGCTCAAGGTCAGCCTGAACTGCACAGCGAGACTCTGTCTCAAAAAGACCAAAAAACCGAAAAGTTCCTGCATAACCCTTCGGTTTCTCTTCCTGTTGACCTAAAACCATGGCGTATTTGTTACAAGTAAATCTCTCGTGAGTGGTACATTATTATTAACTAAGTGCCAAACTTTGACATTCACTAGTTCTTCTGTCCTTTTCTAGGATCCATTACAGAAAGCGCATTTAGTTGTCATACCCCCGCCCCCTTTTTATGAGACAAGGTCTCACTATGTAGCACAGGCTGGCCTCGAGTTTGCAGTGATCCCCCTGCCTCAGCCTCCCAAGTGCTGGGATTCCATCGTGTACCACCATGCCCAGATGAGTGGTCATGTGTTTTTAGTGTTCTGTGGTCTGTGATGTGTCCCCTTTGAGCATTGTGTCACGTGACTATTAACTACTCAAAAATAAGTAAAACTTCTGAAAATAGGGTCAGAGTCACGAATCTCAAAACCAGTCCTATCTGTCACCGGAGTGGGAAGCAACCTGACCCAAGATCCTCCCCTAATGGCAGACCCAGAGCTCAGGTTAAGAAACCAGGGAAGGGAAAGCGCTGGGAACCAGGGGACTCTATTTGAAAGGGCCCAGGTTTTAAAGTCACCCAGACATGTTAAAATCTCAGCTTTGCATCCTTGGACCAACTGGTACTGCTTTTTGGCTTAAAAGAACAACATAATAGCTTGGGTTTTTTAAAACAATGTTTTAGGATCTGTCCATGTGTTTCAGTGTGTCGGTAATTTGCTTTAAAGATCAAACAAGAAGCGTGAGGAACTGTTCGGATTTGTAAGAATTTATTGAGGAAGTATATCTTTCCATTCCTTATGCAGAAATATAATACCATTGACCAGACAGAGCACACTCTAGCCCATTTCAGTACAAGATAAAACCTTGCTCTGTGCCCCTAGTCCTCAGGCCCTGCTCGACTGCCTGGAAGCGGTGGGGGAGCGACCGGGAGCGGGGGGGTCTGCAGACGTGAGCCCTGAGCGTGCCCCTTCACCTTAAGCAGAACGCGAAGTTCCATTCAGACTGTCCACCTATTTTCTCTCCCTTCATAGACTCAGCTGCCAAGTGCCCAAGCTGCCCACCTCATGGCAGCCAGGAAGCAGAGACAAAAGGGCTGGGACGAAACAGCATTTCATCTCCATGACTCTCTCCCTTCAACGAGGTGTCACTTCCTAATGGCTGTTCATGATCCAGGGGTGAGGGTAGTACCCAGGGTCCAAGCACTTCTCAAAAGCCCAGCAACTTGCCCTTGGGGACAGTTTGCCCTAACACCTAGCACTCCACACTATCAGTGAGAGTTTGCCTTTGAAAGGAGTTTAACAGCTCAAGTGAATCTGTAATTGACAGAACCCTTCCTAGCTGGCTCTTTTTCTGAAAGCCACAGCGGAGTGCGGGTAGAATGACAGCAGTTATTCCAGGTGCTCGCTGCAGTCCACTCGGGGCAGCTGGGATTTCCAGAGCCGTTTCTGAACCCGGCTGCACTCCAGGGTCCTGCTGCTATCTTTTTACTTACAGCTGCATCAAACCCAGATGTGGGGTTTTATGTAAACCGTGGCAGGTAAAGCAGGCATTTCCCCTGGCCCCCGCAAGCCAGTGGTGAAGAAAGAGCAGATCAGGAGGCCGCACTTGGCTCTGGTTTGAGAGAGAAGGGAGGCCAGCGTGGGAGCTCAGGGAGTGCGGGAGAGGGCTGGGCTGCTGGAGCAGCGGTGAAACCAAGGCACAATAGCCCTCCTGCCCCATCCCTTCAGGAGGCCGACTTCATGGGTCTCCCACTCTCCCTGCTCCTCCCAGATGGAAGAGGCAGATCCCATCCATTTGCCCAGGGTTGGAATATTGAGTTTCTGCAACAAGAGCCAGCAGCAAGCTCTCAGTTCCTGATGGGACCAGAACCCATATGGCCTTGACACATTGTCCAGTGACCCACCTTCCAGGCGAGCCCATGCCCAGCACATACGAATGAGCAGGCAGCTGGGGGAAGACTCGTGTCACTCACTTGTTCCAGTACTGGGGACTGAACACAGGGCCTTTGCACTGAGCTATATACCAAGCACTGAGCTATGTTTTTGATTTTTTATTTGGAGACAGGGTCTTGCTAAGTCCTTACACTGCCCAGGCTGACCAGAACTTGTGATCCTCCTGCCTAAGCCACCCAGAGTGCTGGTGTGATAGGTCTGCATCACCATGCTCACCCCGACCCAAGATTGGCTTTAAGTCCAATCTTGTGCTCAACCATGGTGCTAACTGGGAGAGCTCAATGTAAAAGCATTTTCTGCTTATGTCACTGGTGGCCCCTAAGAGTCAGGGCAAACTCCAAACAGTATTTCAGAAAAGTGAGGAGCTAGAAGCAACTGTGTCAGGATTGTGAAATGCAGATATCCAGGCCCCACCTCTCACTGGAGCCCCAGTTTTAAGAAGTAGGAAGCAGGAGCCTGCATTTTAAATACTCTCCAAGGATGGGTTTTATTCTTACTGCTCCATAGATTGTGCATTTAATTTATTAAACATTTTTGTTGAGCTTAATTATCCAAAACAGCTAATGGCAGGCAAATCATGGCACACACCAAGTTACAGAATGATTATGCAAACACCAGAAGGAATTCTGAGAGTTGATAACTACTAATAAAAAATGTCAGTGATAGAATGTTAAAAAGGCTATCAGAATGCAAGACATGTTCACTCTGATTACAACTACTTTAAAATATATAGATACATGTGCATGAGCTAGAAAAATAGGCAGAAATGAAAATGGTGGTATTAGGGAGGTGGAATTACAGGTGATTTTCCTCCTCCAGGCTTTCATGTAGTGTTGTCTAAAAAAGTCACTTTGTGTGTTGTTATAATGTTGTATTTGCAATAAAATCACTGGTCCTTCACTTCTGGCCTACAGGCCACCTTCCCTGCATGTGCCAAGCACTCTCAGGGTTTTGCCTGGGTTGGAAACAACAAGACAGTCCAGCTCTCCCAGGAAGAAAACAGCCCTTCTGCAGCCCTTGCATGGAGGAAGCATCTTGGAGTAATCTGGTCTGCAGAGAGGGGCAGACTATGCATTGCTGTGGGTTCACCTGTAGTTCATTAGGTTTTGAACTCTCTCTAAACGAGGGATCAGGCAGCAACGTGTCACCCCCTTAGGTCTGACAGCCCGAACCGCACCTGTGAACTATGGATAAACTGAACGCATAGCTCCTCCCATGTCAGGATTGCGTTGCCCAGTGGAGAACGAACCCACTGAGGCCAGGGTGTAGCTCAGTGGTAGAGTGCTCCCCTAGCATGTGTGAGGGCCTGAGTTCAATGCCTGGTACTGAGACATGATGCATGCACGCATGCATGCAAACTCACTGTTCTTTCCATGTGCAAGGATGTTGGAGAGACCATCCTTGCTAGTGCAGAGAGCTGGAAATGGGCAAAAACTGGCTTTCTCATTTTGACATTTAGCAAGATGAAGACGAAGGCTTCCTAAACCCTTAGGGGGGAAGCTTTGGGAGTCAGCTCAGGGGCAGAACCCCTCCTTGCACACCAGGCTCCCCTCCTCCAGCCTCCCCACGGACCCTGGATGCTCTGCTCAGAATCACAGGCTGCTGCCAATTACAAAAGGACTCTTAACTCCGTTTTGCAGCCCCTTGATTGATAGCACTGGTGAGTGAAATTATAAGCCTTAATGATCACGTTAATTTCTGGGGAAAGGGAAGCGGTCAGAAGAGGTTCTCAATCACAAGCGCTACAATCAGCTGGGTGAGTTCAGTGACAGGCCAGAGCAGGCAAAGAGGGGGAAGAATTAACTTTTTAAAAGGTCACCAGAGAGTAGGGGCTGTGTCACTAGGTGTGAGGGATGGAGGGCACCGAGCCTGCAGCCTGAAGACGCAGCCCCCTTTCCCGGGATGGGATTCAAGCTGGGTGTCCGAGCTTCTCATCCTTAGCTGTGCTGGACTCACTTAGCTTTAAAAATACTGACACAAGGCTGCAAGTGCAGCTCAGCGGTAGAGCACATCTTAGTATACACCAGGTTCTTGGTTTAACCTCTTTCACCCCATACCGCCCAAAAAACCCCAATGCTGGGGTTCCACCCTAGAGACCTGGTGTGATTGGTCTGGGATGCAGGGAGGAGGGGCAGCCAAGGCTGAGTACATTTAGAAATATGCTTAATCTGATTAAATCTTGCTTCCCAGGAGTTTCTTCGGGTGGTGTCCTAGCCTCACTTAAAGATAACGATGATGAGATGTTAGAACAAAGGGAGGAAGTCAGGCAATGCTGAGGCCAGCACTCCTTCATATAGATGAGCCACAAGGGCGCAGAGGTTAGCTGACTTGCCCAAGATTGCACTGGTCATTAGACCCCGGTCTTTTCACCCTGGCAGTGCTCCTCCCCGCCAGGCCTGTGGCCGGAGAGAAAATGCCTTGGGTTGGCCTTTGGTGGTACAGGAGCTGTGAGTTCATGGCAGAGGAAACGAAGTCTCCTGACTCTTCTTGCCCAGCATCCTGGGGCACCAGATTGTAGACACCAGAGACACCAGTGCTGCGGAGAGACGTCCCTCTCATTTATCCAAATAGCAAACCTAACACATTGGCATCTTCAACACATTTGCCATTTGTGGGTTTGCAGTAAAGTGTTTCAGCACTTTGGCATGTCACAAAGAAGCCCAGGATATGTGGCAATGTCCTGGTTTCTTCATCTAAGACTGCGCCTTCCTCCCTGACACACTGCTGACAGCCCAGCTGACAATGCGCAGCTATAAGTGCTGACGACCTTCCCAGTAGCTTCTGTGGAGGTCAGCAGTACGAAGAGAAGAGCTTCTGCGTGCTCCGAGATGAGTCCTAAAATTTTAAAACATCATAAAAATACAGACTAAATGGGGAATACTCCATGGGTCACTTTTGCTACAGGTACTAAAGTTAGTTAAGAGAGATACTGTTCTTCACTTTCCAGAAGTGATTACATTACTGCAATTTAAAAGTTCTTATATAGAGTAAGTAGGTGCAATTTTATTTTTCAGCACTGGGATTGAAAACAGAAATCCAGGGCCTCGGGAGCTCTGCCACTGTGCCATAGCGGCAGCCCCAGAAGCTGAGATTCTCAGGGCACCTTAGCTGTGCAAAGCAGCAGCCAAACTACTTCGACCTTTTCATTCATCCATTTTTCTCTCCACCTTCAGTGCAATACGGACCCTCCCCAAAGTTCACAGTGGTGTTCTGGACTGAAAATTTAGGGGAACCAAGCTCTAACTATGGGTAACAGGATGAGACCTCCTTAACCAGTCCCATAAGTGTTGTAGCAGACACATAGTCATAATAGAAACATATGCATTCCCTGTATTTTTCTAACAGTTTCTGAAGTGTTCATCAAAGCCTGTGTCTGATTAAGCACTTTTAAATTCTGAGCAATGAAACGGGCCCTCTCACATCCTCTTGGCAGGAGCGCAAATTGCTAGAACCCTTTTGGAGACCCATTTGGCTATATCTATCCAAATTAAAAATGCATATACTCTTTGACCCAGAAATACCATTTCTAAGAATTTATTTTACAGAAATACTCCTAAAAATCCATAAAAGTACACATGGGAAGTTAGTTCTTTATAGTTTAATTTGTTATAGTAAAAAACTGTAAGTTACCTAAGTCTATCAACAAAGAATTAGTTGGATAAACTACAAATGCATAGAATGCATTCCTGGTTCATAGAATGCAATACTAAGCAGATAAGTTGAATGAGAGCATGTATACTACCAGGAGACACACACACACACACACACACACACACACACACATACACACACATCTCAACCTGCAGAAAAGTAAGCTTCCATTCTTATAAAAATTATTAAGGGGCTAGCAGTACATAGTGGCAGATACCTGTTATCCCAGCATTCCAGAGGCTGAGGCAGGAGTATCACCAAGAGTTTAAGGCCAGTCTGAGGTACATAGTGAGTTCATGGCCAACTTTAAACATATAGTGAGACCCTGTATCAAAAAAAAAAAAAATTAGGGCTGGGAATATAGCTCAGTGGTAGAGCACTTGCCTATCATGTGTAAGGCCCTGGGTTCATCCCCAGCAGCTCCCCCACACACATAGACACACAGCAGGGCAGTCCAGTACTGACCAATGGATTTAGTTCTTGCTTCCTAAATCTGATTGAAAACATTGAACTGTCAGTGAAATAATGTGCCTCAGTTCAGTTCCTGAACACATCTGTCCTCTCTTTCCTTGCGTAAAAACCAAGTAAAAAATAATTGAAACACAAATGCAAGGCTCTGTGCCTTACTGCATGGTATGTACTCGAACTTATGAGAAGCAGCTCTCCCAGATTTAGAAGAAGCCCATTTACTACAGTAACCTCTTGGCAGGGCTCATCTTCTCTTGCTTATATATTCAAATTGTATCTCTTGAATGTGTGTATTCGGAGGCCATGGAAGCACCTCCTAAAAGCCAGCTACAGGCAGGTCCACCTCAAGTCCTGGTGGGCAGTCAGTGTCTTTAGGTAGCCAAGGAATCCTGTGCTCAAGGACTCCAGAAGTTCCAAAATCCCAGGAGGGACTTGGGCTGATTTTTAAATTCTGGGCCTTTTCAAAGGTTGACAACCAGATTTGATTCCTGTTTTCAACAGAGGAGATACCGAAAACAAAGACATTCTGGCGGGAATCAGTGTTCTGTGGCTTGTCACAGGAATCTTATTCCTTTTGAATTTTACTGAGACTCTTCGAGATAGATTAAAGTAGATTATAATCGTACTCGATTTCATTATGGTTGGTGAATCTCCGCCCCTTGACCACCTCCCACGAGAGTACCCCACTCCACCCTTAGGGTTGGGTTTGGCCATGTGTCTGGCTTTGGACAGTGGAAGTGAGTAACTCAGGCCAGCCATAGCTTTAAGTGTGTTTGCAAGGGTCGGCTCAGCCTTTTGCATTGCTGCAGGCCACCATGGGAAGGAGCTGCTTGGGGAGGCTGCCAGTCCTGCTCACACAGCCCTGCACAACTGACTGACAGTCCCATGAGCAAGAAATGAGTTTATTTTGTTAAGCTTCTGGGGTTGTTATTCTGTAGTGTTTGACCCATCACCCAGTTTTCCAAATCTTTTGTTTGCTCTCATAGGTGTTTCAGTTTTTTTTTCTTTTTCTTTCTTTTTTGTAAAATGTATTTATTTATTATTGGTTTTTTTATGTACATGGTGCTGGGGATCAAACTGAGGGCCTTGTGCATGAAAGGCAAGAGCTCCACCCCTGAGCTACCTCCCCAGCCCTTTTTTTTCTTGTGAAATAAATCGTTAGAGAAATATGCGAGGGTTTTCTTGGTGCCTTTAGCAGTCCCTTCTATTCCCACAGGTAACCACTATCACAGTTAACGTTGCTCACAAATACTCCTGCTTGTTTCAAGCGTTTGGTATATGTTTTATAAACCCATATGCATTATGTAGTGTTCTGCTGTAGCTGTAAGACATGACGATAAATGGTACCAAGGTGCATGCAGCAGGACAGTTCACTTGCATTCTACGGTGCAAGTGCAGACTTACCAAGGTTGACACACGGGCCCTAGCTGTTCCCTTTAACAACTGTAACATCACCTACCACAATGTATATCTATTCTCTGTGGATAGACATTTACATTGTTACATGGGAACAGGGACGCAAGGAATATTCTTGTACACAAATATTTGAGTACCTTGTGGGGTTGTGTGTGTATGTGAGAGTGTGAGAGTGTGAGTGTGTGTGTGTGAGTGTGTGGTACTGCTGAGGACTGAACCCAGGGCCTTGTGCCTGTTAGGCAGACACTCTACAACAGCACCATCTCTAGGCTAATCTTGCTTTTCCTTTGAGACAAACAGCCCTTCCACTGTGGGAGCAGCAGACAAGCACTGCCAAATGCACAGTCTTAGATGTGAGCAGAGGCACCAGTAACTGCTGCTGCCACCCCAGTGCTGATGGCTTTTGTACCTCTGGCGCTGGGGCCACTGCCCTGAGACTTTCTGGGAACATGTGGACTGTTGCTCCTTCCACATCTTACCAGGATTTTTTTTTCACACTTCATCTTTCTGATCATTCAGTGAATTTAAAGTTCCTGGCCAAGGCTGAAATGTTGGCAAGAGAGAAACAGAGGAGAGTGAAGACTTTTTAATTGGTCTTTCTTCCTCACACAGCAATTTTTCTAACAGATGCAATTACACTGGAGAGCTGTAGAGAATTAAATCTTATGTTTTATTTCTGTATTCATTATTTTACGAATGGGGTTCACTGTAAAAAGGAAACCACCTTTGTAGTTGTTCTTTCGCCTCTGTGCTGGAGCTTGGACTTTAACGCAAGCTGCGGCCACCACCTTGAATCTGGGGAGTGAGAACCAATCAGGGAGAGTGGCAAAGAAATCGGGCAGAATTTGTTTAAATTCAATATATTTTTATTCTTTGTAAATACAATGAGTACAACCTTTTTCACAAATCAGTTAATTCACTCTGTACAAGAAAAGTTTTACTCATCCTATGATAGTCCAAGTGCTGAATTTTTTCCTCAGTGCTAGTATCTAATAGATCAAAGTGTGAGAAGTACAGCAGCTATTTAAACGTGTTTGTGTCTACCTTTCCGTAAGTATCAATTCATAGCAAAGGAGCAGCTGACAGCGCGGGGCACCGCAGTGCGTGCACACATTTAATCTGCATGTGCGTTCAAGGCTTTACTAGAACCAGAGTGTCCTGGAGCGCAGTGAAGAGTCTCAGGCCATCAGCAATGGATCAGTCACGAAAGCTTTCAGCATCCATCTTGTTGAAGTCCCTTCTGGCACCGTGTCTGTTCCGCTGCCTGGTGTGAGCACTTCGCCATGAGTTCGGACCCGTTGCCTTTGGTCCCGGCACTTCCATGACAGGACAGCACTCTGCCTCACCCAATCACTCAGCTCCACTTTATTTGGTTTTGCTGTTTTTCCTCATCCTCTCTCATCTTGTCTTCCTTTAGTAAAGCTCTTCTATTTTTGAGATGTTACCCAACCGGAAGTCCTGGAGAGAATCTCATTTCCATCCACCAATCATTTGACAAGGTTGCCTGGCCTACGGTATTGAAAAAAAAAAAAGGAAAAAGAGAAGAAAGAAAGAACAAAAGAAAAAGAAAAGGAGGTGGGGAAAACAAACCACACAGAGTAAGCTACTATTCACATATTCCCTCGGTTCTGAAGGCCACTTCATGATGTATTACAATAGAAGGGAAACTTTCAATAATATTTTTGATTTAAAACCTAACCATTATTTTAAAAATAAATGCTCCAACATAACACATTTCTGAAGGCCGCAGTATGATGTTATACACAGAACTATATTTGGTCACCCAACTTTATGTGCTAAAAAGGAAAGGAAAGCATGACTTGTCTTTCAGCATTTGATGGCTCTGCCAGACCTCCCAGAGCAGGGTGGCTTGGCCTGCAGCAGGCCTAGCCCGCCCTTCTGGGTACTGCGGTGATGAGTTTGCCATCATGGGGTCCCGCTGCGCACCCTTTCCTTCCAGCCTGCCCTGCCCCAATTGAGGCAGCAGGCCATAGCTACCGGAACTGTTTTGTATCCACTGACATTTTTCCTGAAGGCTACACATTCCCAGATTTATGCTTCCTGAAGGGTTTGTTAGTTGAGGCTTGTTCTCCACGGGTAGAAGTTCATCTGATATTGTCCCATCCTGAAAAGCTGGTACTTGGCAAGTTTAGATATCACTGGATTTGTACATATCTGAAAGCAGTCTCGTAATTGGCACATTGCCGATGGTTTTTTTGAAAAACACTTCTTCTATGGTTGATGGGCTGATGGAACGTAAAGCTGGCAAGAGCAACAGGAGTTTTCCAAAGCGACAAGGTTGAGTGGGATATCTGGAATATGAGAAGCCGTGAAAGCAATGTCAGAGCTCAGTACAAATGGGAACAAACGGTTTATACTTAAACACACATCATCTCCAGTTGTAATTCCCTGACTTAGGCTCCTTAAATAACATACTGCCCCGCAGAGGGCTTCTGACGGGCACTATTGTCCGTTGTGCAGGTAGAACACCTGAGGCACAGAGCGCATAAACGCTGCCAAAATTGCACAGTGCTTGTCTCCATTAACAAAGGGGTTATATTTTATTTGGAGAAAAAAACAGTTTTAAGAAACATGACCAGGGCCAGGCATGGTGACACATGCCTGTAATCTCAGCACTCTGGGAAGTTGAGGCCGGAGGATTATAAATTTGAGCCCAGCCTGGACAATTTAGTGAGTTGGTACAATCCTGTCTAAAAATAGAATAAAAGATAAAGGACTGGGGATGTAGCTCAGTGAGAAATCTCTGGGTTCGATCCCCAGTGAAGAAGGGGTGGGGGGGAGAGGGGAGGAGGGAAGGGAGAAGAGGAGAGAAGAAGCATGATCAGCTTCAGCAACTTAGTGAGATCTTGTCTCAAAAATAAAAAATAAAAAAGGGGCTAGAGATGTAGCTCAGCACAAAAGCCATGAGTTCAATCTCTATTACAAAGAAAGAAAGAAAGAAAGAAAGAAAGAAAGAAAGGAAAAGAAAAGAAAGATGAAACTAATTTTAGGTCAAATAATAAGCTTGAGTTTGCCATTGTAGAAAATGACCATGATACCAGTGATAAAGCTAGCAAATGAACCACATGATCTAATTCTCAAGACTCCTTCACAAAACTATTTCCCTCAAATAAAATGGCTTCTTTTTCCAAGCAATTCTCCAAATTATTATTCAGGCATTACACTTAGTCACTCTCAGGAATAATTCTATCCTTATTACACTGCAAATTGAAGACTAAGTTCTGTTGGGTGGCAGTGCCACCCAACTTTCATGTCAATGAAATTGTCACATAATTAAAGATGTGAGAAATTGCTTAACAATTTCCTCTCTTGATGTCCAACATACATCTGTACTCAGATGTTCAAGTTCAATTTTCTGCTATCCTCAGATGCCTGTAAACCACCTCCTACGACAGCGCCATGACTTTTACGTATAGCTTATGAGCAGGTATCAATGTGCTCCCCGAGGAGGGCTCCCTCCCGGAAACAAAGCGCCTAAAACACTGAGCTCCAGGGACACGGTGTGACTAACCACACTCAACGCAGAGCATAGCGTGCTGGTAACTGAGATACCAAAATTCTTTCAAAGGAGTCTGGCGGCTGTGTCTGATGACACCACCCTGCTGCAAGAGTCCATGAGAGCCACTTCTTTGCTTTGAAGACAAGAGAGTCCCTCTTTTTAACCAAAGATGAGGTTTAGAATTCATCCTGTGCCTCTGCCAGCCTCCTCAGGCTCCTATACTCCCCACCCATGGACAGGGGCCACATTTAATTATGTGCTATGCAAACAGTGACGCTTACCTACATTTCAAACAGAACCCAAACCCCACTGCTTGCTCTCCTTGTTGAATGTATCTCACGTCTGCCCTTCACTTGGGCTCCTTCCCTGCAGCAGCTTTGTTTTCCCCTTCGTGGATCAGACAGAGAAGAGATGACCCTGCAGAGAGGGTGGAGGGCAGCAGCTGCCTAGACAAACCGCCAGTCTGCAGCATCCACCCAACCTGCGGACCATTTCCTGTGGTGAGAAACCACTGTGGGAAGAGTGACTTGCAGAAGTCATGGGTTTGGGAAACCCATAGACAATTAACTTGTGTATATGTGCGCATGTGTGTGTGCTGCTGGGGATTGAACCCAGGCCCTGCGTGCTGGGCAAGTGCCCCAGCCTCACAGTTCAGTACTGATCTTCTGCAAATTCGTTTTCCACTCTTCTGCTCATCCTCTTCTTTCATTCTCCAGTTGGAGAAGAGCTGGTTAGTCAGTGAACAAGAATTTATTGTCTGTTATATGTGGAGTGATGTACTACCCAGAAACAGTGACAGCGTGTGTGTACGCACGGGTGTGCATGAGGAGGGAGAGTAGACAAGAGAGGGGAGGGACAATGCTCTGACTTCTTCCACTGGCACAAACGGCGGGAAGTATCTTTTCAGTGCTGTGTCTTATGCCCATCACAGATTCATGTACATGCTTGATCTTCACTTATAACACTCATGCTGAACGCCAATTCCCAGCCTTCTCCGTATGCCCTAGACAGCTCAGAGCTGAGACAGCTCAGTTTGCAAGCAAACTGTTCACTTTACTCTAAGCTGAGAAATAAAGCATAGGGATTTTTGTCACACATATGACTCTAGATGCTAATGCTAAATTGTGACTGTAGCCGATGTTAAGAAATAAGAATTCCACAGCAAAGCCGATAATTTTCCTTCCACACGTGCATTTCTGGGTTGTGGGTGGGGATGTAGTGAATTCATCATTCTCTCTCTCTCGCTCTTTTCTTTTTCTTTTTTTTTTTGTCTTTTTGAGACCAAGTCTCACTATGCAGTTTAGGCTGGCCTTGAGCTCACTTTGTAGCCCAGGCTGGTCTCGCAAAGATCCTCCTGCCTCGGAGATCTCACAAACGATATAAAAGGAATATTTGATGAAATAATAGCAGAAAATTTCCCAAACAAGGTAAAAGATACTGAAGTTCAGTTAAGCGAGGCATATAGAACCCCAATGATCCATAACCCAAAGAAAAACACACACAGGCATATAATAGTCAAGATCCCAGATATCCAGCAAAAGAAAACAATATTAAAAGCTG
>PVLD010012557.1:0-59749 GCA_004027595.1 Dinomys branickii | reverse complement strand
TGTTACATAAGATGTTATATAACTACAGGAAGTTGACCATATATAGAAGATATTACATAACTACAGGAAGTTATCCATATATAGAAACCGAAACTAAAATTTCAAGATGGCTGGTAGCTTACAAAATGGATGCGGACTGCAGATCTTCTCAGCAGTACAAGATGGATGCAGACCACAGGTCTCTCTGCGGTCTCCCACACTTCCCAAGTTGACACAATGTATCAACCATAACACTCTTACACTGAAGATGCTATTAACACATCTGCTCTTATAGAATTATCTGGGATTTGTAGAAAGTAAATAACTTACTCAGTCCTGTGTATGTAGATGCTAACCTATCTAGGCCTTGAGTCTATGACAACAATATTTGTAGATGTTGGATTTGGATTGGCATAGATATCCAGTTAGGAGAGTTTAATAGATTTATAAATATAGTGCTTAGTTACTTGCTCATTGCTGAGACACAGTACCCAACATCCACAGTTTGAAGGAGGAAAATTTATTTTGGCTCACAGTTTTGCAGGTTTCTGTCCACAGTCAGTCATGTGGCTCCATTGCAGAGGAGTATAGCAGAGAATAAACAGCTCATAGTGTGGTTGCAGGAAGCAGAGAACAAAGGCAGGAGTGGGAGATTAGCCCTTCCAGGCTACTGACGGGTATCATGTCCTAATGATCCAATCATGTGGGGATGGGGGGGCATTTAGATGTAGACAACAGCATACAGACTTAGAAGTCGGTGTGGCCTACAACTACAGATTGGAGAATCCAGCATAACTGCATTTGAGTGCACATCCTGCGCTGGCTTCCTTCTTTTTCCTACCTCACTTTTTGTTAGCCTTAATGTGTTTCCTGGCATCTTCCAAACAAGCTACTTGTCCTTGAATCCCTGTCCCATCGTCTGCTTCTGAGGGAACAAAAACCCAGATAGAAACTGGATAAGAGTTTAAAGTGAGGAATACAAAGCAGCAAACTCTCCTAGGAGCCTGACCATGAAAGGAGAGAAATAAATGAGAGACACAGTGACAAGAGCATGTAAGGCTATTTTTTTTTAAGAAGGAAAAGAAGTAAAGCAAGGGAACCATGGGCGGGCACAGGGCACACACCTGTAATCTCAGCCTCAGGAGAGGCTGGGGCAGGAGGGTTATAATGTGGAGGTCCACCTGGACAACTTAATGTGACCCGGCCTTCAAGTAAAACATGAAATGCTTGGTGATAAACCTCAGTGGCAGAGCATCCCTGGGTTCAACCCCACTACCACCAGAAAGAGAAATACTACAGAGGTCCTGGAAAAGATTTTTTCCATGTGAGTTCAGCAAAGCAAAAAAAGAAGTAGAGAAGACTGGAGTAATATGAAGCTGGGTTCAAAATTGTGGAACTGACTTATTTGAAAACTTCCAAGTGTTCAGGGGAGGAACGATGGTAGCAGATGAAAGTGCAAAACCCAGACAGTACAAGCTTCTCTTGGTTTTGCTGATCTGAGCATAGAACACTTGACTGAGGTTTCAGAACCCAAAACGTCTCTCCTCTGTCTTCTTAAATCCTCTTTTCCTTATCAACTTTTGATTGACAACTCTTCTGACCTCCAGACTTTTTCTCAGTAAAATTGAAGAAATTATGGCATTACTAAGCTGAAAGGTGTTTAAAACTGACACATTTTGTGTATCAAGAAGCCAAGTCTGAGGGAGATTCTCACTTGCCAAAGTTATAAAAGAAGGTAATGGAAAAGGCGAAAGACTGTTGTCTACTACACTCGGGAGCAAAAGATGCAAAAGCAGAGAGGGCAGTGAGCAGCAGAATGTGTATGAACTTTTTCCTTTTCAGTAAAAACTAGTAGGCAATTTTCAATACTTTTAATTCTTACTATGTATTTTTATTTCTATAGTTTATTACTTAGATTTCTATCAAGGATCAAGTAAACCGATCTGACAGTCCTGCTTCTCTCATTGGGACCTCTATCATCTTATCTTTCAAGGAATGACTTTCTTTGAGCTGAAAAAAGGAAGGAAGGAGGAGATGGATGACATCATGAAGGCCAGCTAAAGAGTTTCATGTCCATGACACCATCTTTCCTGTCCTCTAAGGAGGCACCTGTGTACTACTACCTCTGTCTCTGGAGACTCAGAGAGCAGGAGATCAGGCAGGCTAATTCACTATGATCTCTGCCTTTGGTTGTGGAAAGCATTAATCACAGAGCCACCACATGGTCACTGCTCTTTAATGATGATTTTAATTTGCATACTAAGCAAACAGTCTCAAGAATGTTTCTTTGGGTGAATTTATGAGCCATGGCTAGACAGGTTATTTCAAAGTCAATTGCATTTTAATACTCTTTATTTGAAAAGTCATTCTTTCATTTTGACAACTCCATTTTATACATATTGCCATCGGGTTGTCACTTGCTTGGTGCTAGGTAAATTAATCCTAATGAAGGACTTGTTAGTAAAGCTAATATTAAAAATAAAAAGGAAAAAATTAAAAAATTTCTTTTGAAACTCTAATGACTGTGAGATAGTCTGGGTTTCAGAACTAGAAGAGACTTCAGGTATTATCCACTCTGAGTGATTTGCAAATAAAATTAAAATTAAAAGATGTTAAGTGATTTTCCAGAGGTCACAGAACAACTGACTGTAGGAACTGAATTAGATCAAAAGTGGTATTTTTCCCTTCAATATGAATGAAATTAGGTACATTAAGATACCATAGTGCTTCAAGAAAATGCAGTTTTCCAAAATCAATTAAATCCTGCATAGTTGAATGTTCCTGCATTCCAAATTAGACAGATTGGCTCACAAGCATTATTGCTATCAAAAGCTATGTCATCTCAAGCTAATTTTCTTAATTCAAAAAGTAAAATTCATTTACTTGTTTTTCATTAAGTAATAATACTTGTCTTGAGTTGATGTGGCCAAAAATTGCGGTCATGAAAAGAAACAGCTTAATTGCCCTCGGAACAGTACTTAAGGACCCAGTTAAATCACAGGAGCCTTCAGAGCATAATGTATAGGAAATAAAAGAGGCTGTCTGAGTACTACGGAGCAAGACATTTGAAGTGATTTACAGCTATACAAGTGATTTCACATTGTCCTCATATCCTTATTATGAAATGTTCAAAGAATTTTACTGCTTTTTTTAAAAAATTTATTTACCTTTTATTTCCAGTGCAAAGGATCAAATCCAGGACCTTAGGACCGTATACATGCTAGGAATGCCCTCAATCACTGCGCTACATCCTCAACCTTGTTATTGTCTTTTGTAATTGAAAATGCATTGGACTTGTTCAAAATCACACAGCTGGGTGGTGTCCCGGCCTGGGTTAGATCCTAAATTCTCATTTTCTATCTCTCAATCCTGAATTTCTTCTATACTATATAAATGCTTCTTCCTGGAGCCATGTGTGATACAGTCACTATGTTTTTTCTGGTCACTGGCTAAATGGCCAGCTGCTCACCCAGTAGCTATAAAAATAATATAGACTCCTGGTTGAGGCTGTCTGGGAAAACTGCTAGAGAAATCACCGCTGCTACTGTATCAGAACTTTGTGGAGTCTCTCTGACTGACCAAACCGCCTTCCCCACCCACCACGGGGTCACATTCACCATGGGCTCCCACATTTCCCCGTGGAAAATGCCTTTCCTTCACACTCTGTGGCCAGCACCTCCATGGCAGAGAACAGAATCACTTAGGCTGTGCAGAAGGTGGAATAAAGCCTTTTAAAAATAGCCACCCAGCATCCAAAGGCAAGGGGAGGCTGAACACAGCAAGATAGACACAGCAAGCAGACGCAGCTGAGAAGTCCTAGACTGAGTGAGAAAGGGGCAAGGAGCGGTTTTATAACCCAGAGACAGCGCATTTCTGTGCCCAGCAGCACTCTCCCATTGCGCTCCTGTTCAACACGACAGACAGTTTTACAATTTGACTTTCACTCTACGTCCCAGGCCCTGAGAAGAGGGGAGTTCATTTCAAATCCTTGGTTCCCTGGGGAACCTGGGTTATTCCGAGGAGCTTCGAACTGTGGCGTCTGCTCTACTTATTCCTATGAACTGTTTCTCCACATATTTAAACCTTGATGATACCCAACCTTCTCTCTAACAAGGTTGCTCTCATCCATGGCAAGAAGGATTGAGACAATACGAGTAAGAATACTTTGCAATATTCAGCTGTTTCTATGGAGTTTTATTCTATCGAGCAATCGCATACTGCAGTGCTGTTCCTATGTGCTTCTCAGTAACGTCTTCTCTGGTTCTTGAGCTGTCACTGTTTGGAACAATACATGGCCCAGTTACCAGAGTTACGCTGTGTCACATGGAATTGCAATTTATTTGAACAACTTGTACAATGTTTATTGGTTTTCCTGCGACATACCCGTGATGCGAGAGGTTTCCAGGTTGCGCCGCAGGGCAATAAGGAAGAGCGCTGACCCTCGGAATTGGGCAGTTTTGATGAAGGACGGCGCATTCCAGGCAGAAATGGAAACAGTAACAACACCAACAGTAGAATAATAGATGTTCCAATGTCTTAACGCCTACTGTTTTGCAGGCACAACAGAAGAGTCTCTAGAGCTATTGTTTTTAAATAGGATCATTTAGTAAAATCTAATCAATTTCTCATTTCTATTAAACGTAATCTAGACCGACGATATTAGAATGCAGGAAGAACATGTAACTAGGAAAGCTCAACCATGTCCTGTGAGGGAAACCTAAAAAGTCCAGGTGAGTGGTTCAGAGGTCAATCCTTGGGAGGCAGAAAACGTTTCAGGCTTTTGTTGGAGGTGAGAGTATGCTGAATAACACTGTGAAAGGAAGGAGAGAAAGAGGTAGGCATTCATCAGGAGAGTCCATTTTTTTTATTTTAAGGAGAAAAAACAGCAAAATAACAATGAACACAAAAGCAATAAAAGAGATACATGATTTCAAAACAAGATGATAGGAATTAACAGTGGTTGTTATATTACAGTTATCTTCAATGAAATTGCTCAGGTTATCAGATGTAAGAATGCAACACTGATCAAACAACTGACAATAAAAATTAATTTAAAAAACATTAGAAATGATACAGAGCTTCACTAAACCAGATGGAAGGAATTCAGCAATGGTTGTTGTACCGCATACTGTGGTCTTCAAATTAGTTGTTCAGATTACCAGATATAAGCGTACAAAATTGCTCAAGCATTAACTGTTCTTTTCAATAAACAAGTAGACATCAGCAGTACAATTATCCCAGCTATCCTTGTTATAATGGTACAGAGATCAGAGAGAGTGAATTTGAAACCAACCTGCAGTTTCCTCATTTCTCCTCTTCAGTCCTGCTTAGCCAATTGTGTTTTTAATTACCTTTAACTCCCTAGAAAAGTCTGGAACTTTTTGACAAAGAATAGTTTCTATTTTGTAAATTCCCTAGCTCTTGTTCTTTTAAAAATCACTTTTAAACTTTGTGCAGTGTCATCCAAATGAAATTGCAGAGCAAGCTGTCACAAATTGATTCTACTGGGAGTTTTCAAAAAATAAATGCAGAGAAAAGGTGAATCTGTGTATGACAAAGTGCTCTTAATGATGCTCAGCAGTAAGAACTTCATTTTGAAATGCTTTTCTAGTTATGAGGTGAACCGCATAGTCTTTCAATCATTTCCTTGATTAGGATGTAACTGTAATCCAACCTAGAGATAGAACCCACTTCAATCTCCTTAACAATATTTTTAAATCAACAAAACCTATGGGTTTAGTTGAAATAAGCTCAAGTTCAAGACTGGTACTATGTGTGCTATATTAATTATTTTAAATTCTCTTTTTTATTTTAGAGAGAAAAACAATAGCAAAATAACAACAAAGAAAAAATAAAACACAATAACAACAAAAAGTTGAAATTCCCTTAAATTCATTTATTCTAGAAATCATGAAAGAGATTTTTTTATTCTAAGAGTTTATCTCTGGTTTAAGCAAAATAATGGACTTCATAAAATGTGTATTCTGCCTTAAAATTATCAAGTACAAATTTGAAGATGGCATCCAAGTGTGTGTCAGTAAAGGAGGCACTGCTGCTCTGCACTTGCAGAAAAGAAGTTACAACTTAACACAGCATTCTTGAAGAATGTCTCCAGTTTCCTGTATTAGCTGCAAACAAGATTTGAAGCACTAATAATTTATGATGAGCCACTGTGAATTATGGGTTCATCTCAAGTTGAAAATAGGTCCACAAATCACTTCATTTAAAAGTAGATATTTTCTACCACAGTGTATCAGAATGTATTATCTGTCATTTCAAGGATCGTTTAACATTTTCTACGAAGTTCACATTAATTGGACCATCTCAGTAATCTTGTTTATCTAGAAATGCCCCCACACAAGGCCCTTTCCTCTGCTTTCTCTTTCAGTTATGGCTAATGCTTCTTAATCCGATCATGGGTTTCCCAACAGAAATTATAAAATACTAAGTTTCAGTGAAATAAAAACAACTTAGCCATCCAGAATACATTTGACAAATATCTCTGAGGTAGGAATTTCAGAGGAGTCCTTACTCTCATAAAACTATTTTTTCTATTTGTCTTAACAAATTCACAATGGAGATAAAGTTAGAGATAGACAGAGATAGGGGGAGAGGAAGAGGGAGAGAGAGAGGGACAGACAGTCGGACAGACAGAGACTGCACTCAAAGTTTTATACCTTCATGCTTGCTTTTTTCAGTGCTCTCACAAACATGATTTCACCTGATCCTTAAGAAGAAAATCTCTTAGGCAGGTATTATTGCTATGCCTATCAAAACACAAGAAGACTAAAGCTCAGAGAAGTAAAGATAATATACAGGAGGAGCAGCAATGGAGTTAGGATTTGACGGTGGTCTAAATCCATGCCTAGTATGCTTGGCATTATGTGCCTAGTACTAATGTTTATGCCAGTACTAAGGAATATCAGAAGACTGGGCTACAGGCTATCAGATTTCTCTGCCGACTGAACATTACATAAAAAAGAAAAAGGATTTTTGTAGTGCTAGTGACTGTTGCCTATTCTTAGCACAGACAGTGAGGTCTGCTTTTTGACAGAGCCAAGTAGGGGTGGCTCAACTATAAGGGCCCTGAAGCCGGGGTACATGTCATTGTACCTAGGGAGAGGACATGAAGAGCCCACCTGCTCTTCAGGGCTCACACGCTATCCATGAACTTGAGTGATGTCATGTTCAAGTATTTACCAACATGTCTAACTCAGACTGTGGTTGCATCCAGTTTCCCGGTCCCATTCTGAGTTCAGCACATTTTCTTTCTTTTTAATACCTTCCTGGAAGTTTGAATCTTATCAGGTCAGCTCTTCTGGGAGGTATTACCCTATGTCCATCGGGGATGGAGCTATACAGATGAGACAACAGTCCAGTTTATTCCATCTCTCAGCCACATCTAATTCTACTTTGGCTCTACTGAAACACCCTTGACATTTAGAGGTAGCAGGATCCAGTAATTCTAAATGAGGAATCTGATTCAGAGGATAATATATACTGCTTTTAAAATTTGTACAAGGTTCATAAAATTTGATGTATAACTTATGCCCAGATTTAAGAGAGAAAATTTATGTAAAGCAGGTAGAAATCAGGAGCCAGTGGGAGTCAAATGTTTGTCTTTCACAAGTTGATGGTGAGACACACGGCAAAGAAATGCACCCCACCCCCCAAAAAAAAAACTCCTCAAACTTTACCTGCTTTTCCTGTGACCAATCCAAATGCATGAATGTGTTTCAATACTTCTTACTATCTGTAGACTAGGTCATTGAATTCTTAACACAAAATAGGTGTGCAATACATATTTATTATATGAATGAATTATTGTTTTCTTATTATACGCATGTTCACGTTCTCAAATGTACTGATTTGCTAAAGTAGCAAAAGATGAACTACTGTAGAGAAATTATAATACATTTCCTTACTGAAAATTAATTTTCTATACCTTAGACTTTCAAGTTTAAAGGAACTTATTGGAGTCCCTAATTGTCAAAGAGGCTACCCATTCCCCTGACAGTGGTACGACTTAACTTCAGATATTCCAGAAAGTGAATATTACTTATTACTGGGCTATATGTTAAGTGGCATTTGCTGCTATGGTTTTTAAGTAGTACTTATCATTTGTCCATTGGAAGCAATTCATTTCTAGATTTCTTACAAAAGATATTATTTCTATTAATTTTTTCTTGCTAGAAAAATGTAAAGACTCTCTTGCGAAGCTATGATATATTACAAGAGATTTCCATGATCCACCTAGAAGAACCACTCACTTCCATGGGACAGACACATTTATTTCCAAGTGACAGCAAATACTTTTTTATGTGCCTGAAGAAAGTTTTCTTCCTAACTGTGTTTATAATTGAACTACTATTTCCCTGTGACTGACCCAATACAGTCAGAACTAGTTTGGTGAAAATACATTCTTTAAAATTATGGTCACAAATTTTAGTAATAAACTGACACATCTCAGATTTTTCTAAAGATTAAAAATGTATATCTTTTATTTTGCTTTCCCTCCAGTCACAATAGTTTCCTGAGGTTTAATAAATGTAGACTTGTGTGTTGAATGTCAGCTGAATTGTAGAAACTTGCTGGCAATTCACTTCTTAAAATATTGTACATTGTCTTCTACTTCATCTAGAGCACGGAGTGGCCCTGAATCCTGTTTACACATCATGCTAGACAGCAGTACAGGATTATATCACCAAGTTTAAAATAATATACTCAGCACACACAGTGAATTTGATGCTGTTGAACACAACAAACCGTGCACTTACACAATCTGGGTGCGATGATTTTCATTTTTGTTTTGCCACCAATAGCATTTTATCATTCAGTTATTCTTACATTCTTTCTGAATTTCAATCCCATGGGGATTCATTCACTAACTCTGAGATACTTTCATAATATCATCTATGGCTTTTAGAACAGTGCTTAATATAGAATAAATCTCCTCAATGTTTAGTTTTCTTAACATGTTAAAAGAAGCAGAAAAGAAACAAGAGAAATCCATATGGAACAGAAGAAATGAGACAGAAGAGAAACCCGTTATAAAATGTCTGAATTTCTGCAGTAAACTCCAACCGGGATATATCCTGTGGTGCTATGGTGTGTTCTGTTGGGAGCTGTGCTCCTTCCTCTCAGGCCTTCCGGCAGGACCATCCATGCGAAGGAGCCCCGCCCCCAGCTGTCCACAGGATTTCCCACTGGGCATTGCAGATGCTCTCCTATTTTTCCTCTCAACATTTCTCCTGATGCTTTGATTCATTTAGGACAACAGTAAGGAGCATGCTGACCAGACAACTGCCAAAGACACCAGTCTTACTGGAAATCTAAAGTTCTCATAAAATGGATTAAAAACAGGTGCCGGTTAACTCAGGTTTCCACTTGTAGTTGACCAGCAAAATGCAAACTGGCATTGTTTTGCCAAGAGGAAATATACAGACCACCCTGCTTGATAGTGCCTATCTTTTCTGTTGAATGTTCTGAAGTGCTAAAAACTAGCAACCGTTGCTGAAATTTCTGAAGTGAAAGAACACAGGGTCCAAGGCTATTGAGAACACATGATATATTTTATTATGCAAATGTTAAATCCTTCACTATCGTTCACAGAAACTTTTCTGTTTCAGAAAGTAGAAGGAAAACAAACCCTGATCAAAGAACCAGAACAAAAGGTAAAATGTTTTCATCTTCAGAAGATTGAATATACTTGTTCAGTCAGTGAGATGAGCTTAATATGGTACCTATTTTAGTGCTTAATTTTTGTTAGTGGTAAATCAGTTTCTCTTTATCTCTACTGAATCACTGTTGATCAGATAGTTAGATATTTTTTGTTTGAGAGGAAAAAAAGTTAGTATTTCTCAATGCAGAACAACGGGGACCACTTCTGTACAAATCTGGCTTGTTTGTTCTCTCATTCTAGTCCACACTTACCCTGCATCTCAAGAATATTCACCCTGATAACTGCTCTTTACCACTCTATGTGCATTCTGTTTTGAGCAGCGTGACCAAGAGGAACAAAATCAGGACTGTGACAGTAAGTGCTGATGTCCTGTGGAGGGGGAGGGCAGGCTCAAAGCAAACACAGTCCAGATGACACAAAGCCCATGCCCAGCGGATACCAGTGACTGGCAGAAACATGATTCTCAACATGAGGTGGCAAGGCATGTTCCAAGAGTGTAGGCAGGGACCAAATAATGTCCATATATTGTTAATCCGCTTTCAAATTGGAGAAATTTGATAAAATACATTGTAGTGTACTGGTGTTATAATTCCAAGAAATATGAGGCAACTCACTTCCATGTTGGATCAGTTACTCAACAAGACATCACAGACCAGTGATTTTCCATCTTCATGGGCTGCCATTCTTAGCAACTTGATCTCATCTTCATATCCACAGCTTACGATTGTAATATGGCTGCTGCTGCTTAGATTCCAAATTTGTGCCTAAGCTAAGAAGAAGGAGGCGGTAGGGACCATAGAGACTGTTATCAGGATCAAAATGTTTTCTAGAACCTTCCCAAAGCAAATTTACACTTAGGTTTCACAGCCCACAGTATCAGATGACCGCCTATGACTACTGAAAACTATAATGGCTGGGAACAAGTCTGCCATAGGCAGCTTGGATTAACAAACTGCTCATTCTGAGAACAGGTGTACTGCTAGCCTGAACAAGGTCAAGATTCTGTTAGCATGAGAGAAATAGAAAACTAGAGTCAGTAGTTAATTTTAAAAATATACCACTGACAGGTGTCACAGGAGAGGTTCACAAGAAGTGGCAAGTGAGGAAGTAAACAGACCACAGCCATAACCTCGCAGCTAACGAGATCTGTCATGAGACGTCCATTGGAAGTATCCTAGGGGGGAAATATGGAATGAAAAGGACTTAAAAGGTGGGTGACCCTACAATCCTATGATAATATAAGCTAAACAAGTCTCCTAAATATATTAGTCCTTCACAGTACTAGCATATATATATATATATATATATATATATATATGTTTTTTTCACACACACACCATAGATGGATGTGTGTGTGTGTGTGAATGAAAGTAGGGCCTTAAGCATGCTAGGCAAGGGCTCTACGAATGGAACACACCCTCCACCTTATGGACTATATTTTCAACTCAAGCTGTAATTAAATGAGATAAAGCTAAAAACATGTCATATGGATAAGTGAGGGGCTCTACTTTTATCATGGAAGGGATAACAGTGACAGTCTCTCCTTTGTGCCACTTCAGCGCCTCCTAAGAATTTTCAGTTTCACTTGGTTTGAACTTTGGACCCAAACGTTGCTGGTAATTTTAGTATATTCAGTGGGATACTCATTTTGAAGCATAGGCTATTTTAGGGTCATTTGTAAATTTAGAATATGAAACACCAAATTTAGAGGATAAACTTCATCACAGCAACTTTTCTTTTTATCATGATATCAGAATCATTCTCAATAAATATACTTTTATAACTTTAAATTAGTAATAAAAGTGGATATTTGTGTGTTTTTTATTCTTCTCAGTAGACCCAACAAGGTTATAGCTATTTGACCATGCATGTTCATAAAACTGAAAGTTGCTCTCACATATGAACATTTGATTGTGAAAAGTTGTACTAACCACCAGAATTTGAGGTTTACTTCTGTCTCCTACTGCTTTAATTCTTTTGCTGCTTGGAGGCTTGTTGGTAGAGGGCCCTTCTACTATATAAGATAAAAGCACAATTTTATAACTCAAGTGCAAGGAAAAAATATACTCCATTATATCTTGGTCTGTCCAACTCTCACATCTCTGTAATTTGGATTTTGTGTTCACTTCATCCTCCTCCAGCTGGATCTGTCCACGTGGCCACGAACAATGACTGTTAGCAGCTCTGGTATATGGTGTCCTCTTAGCTTTAGAACTGAGAAGAGACTCTTACTCTCAGTGTTTCTGCATCACAGAACAGAGAAGCTCAGAATCCATTACTGAACCAGGAAGGAGGTAGAAAGTGATGAGATCACCCCTGTGCATAAAAAGAAGGGCAGGGGCGATCCCATCTAAATCACAAAAAGGAGGAATTTCTCATGGGAGGGATAAATATTAGACAAAGGAAAAGCAAAGCAAAGTGATAAATAACAGCAACAAGCAGATATCTGTTCAAAAGACAAACTCATATTGCATGTAATATTACACCTAACAGTAGAAAACTACTGTTTATCTTTTACCTACTATAAAGAGAACATAATTGCAATCATATCAGCAAGTACTAGAGAAATTTAGAAGACATAAGGGACCCTCATTAATTTAGACTAGGTTAGCAAAATAATAATATATACTATATACTAATAATATATAAAATATATATATACTATATATATTGAACAGCATGGTTTTCCAGGCATTATGTTAGGCACACTATTTTTTTCATAAACCTTGAGAGCAATCACATTTTCAAATGAGGAAATTGAAAGTTACAAGCTAAGTTATTTATGTTCACTCAGCTAGGTAGTAGCAGAACATTTCTGGTTTCAAAATCCAATTATTTCCAATAAGATTCATTATCATGACATTGTTCTTGTTGTCTGATGTGTCCTAAAACATTCTGAAACAGTAAATGCTCTTATTGTTTTTAAGGGTATAAACTAACAGTTGAAAAAGTAGTACTTAGCAGAAGCCTTTGATATTCATTTCCTATGTGTTATTAAAATAAATGATAATTGTCATAAATTTCCTCCCTGTAAATTAATAAGAAAAGTATTTATTTTCTGAATAGTTGAAATATTCATATTTGAAGACATATTTTCCAAACTTGAGCTCAGTTCTTGCCTAAATTTGCTCAAACTTCAAATTAGTGGGACAGAGATTAATGCACTTTTCTTTAATAAAAAGACTGAAATAAAATCTAGTATCTTTCTATATTTAGGTGTGTACAGAGAAGGTTGGGAGGATGACAGAGGGAAGTACTTAAAAGATCCAAAACAAAATTACTAATGAGCTTCAAAGAACTGAACATTGACTCTGTAAGGCATTTTTTTTCAGAGTTCCTTCCTTCAAGTCCTCATTCATCAATCAACAAATAATTTTAATTGTTCGTTGTGTGTCAGACATTGGCATAAACCTAGGAGCCCAAGAAATTAAAATATGCAACCTCTGATCTCAGAGCATAGAGAGTAGGCACAAAACAAAACAGTGTGAAGACTGCTGAGCACAGAACACTCAATGAACTATGGAAGTCAGTAAGACAAGGCGCCTGATCACAGCTGGGTGATGAGGTGCTTTGGGAGAGTGATTAGGAAGGGTTGTGGAGAACTACTTCCTACCACAACCAAGAAAGATTACAAGACTGTACTTTCTGAAAGAAGAGTGTTCCAGATAAGACTGGGGGTAGGGAATAGCAGAGCTATTTTAGACATTTTGGCCTTTTCCCTGACAAAAAATAGTGTTAGAAGCCCTGCCTGGTTATTAATAGCAGTCTCTAATGAAGAAGAAAACAGACCCACACACTCTCCTACTGCACTTAAGGAAACATAATGTTAATGTCCTCTTGACAGAAATAGAACTCTCAGAAATACGAAGTTCTTTCTTGTTTATGGGAGATTGTGGAAGAGAGTCATATTTCTTTAAAAGTATGGTCATGTTTATAATGTATAAATTAAATGTTAACAATTTTATTGTGATATAGACATGTCTAAATAAAAAGAAAAATATATGTGGGAAATAGTGTTGAAAATGAGTATTTCTAGGCATGTCCCACTCGGTTGTTCCAGTTATTTGACCTGCTCCAGAAACATATTTAAGCCCAGCCAAAAGAAATTACAACCAAAAGTGTAAATAAGAACCAAAATGTACAATAGATATTTGAAACAGGAAGAAATTGTTCAAAATGAAAGAGAACTAGGGAGAGGGTGGGGGAAAGCGAGGAAAGGCAGAGGAAAAATGAGAAGAGAAGGCTGGGGCTGGGGATATAGCTCAGTGGAATAAGCGCTTGCCTAGCAAGCGCAGGGTCCTGAGTTCGATCCCCAGTACCGCAAAAAAAAAAAAAAAAAAAAAAATGAGAAGAGAAGGCTGAAACAGAAACAGAGCTTTGTGAATGGGGAGGTGAAGGGGAGTTAGAAGGGAGGCAAAGAGATAAAAAAGAGGAATCAAGACATGTCACGCACAGGTACACACTCCCCATAATGAATGTGATCATTACTTACACCAAAAATTGTACCAATACATTTGATTAAGTAAAAAGATTATGGTCACTTGTTGGATTGGCCTAAATCATCCTCTAGTTCTTTAGTAAGTTTCCTAATACTCAAATCAGACGTTCCATTCTCTGAAACATGGGTAAACATACTCCTCTGGGTTGATCTTGACATTTTATTGGATATCATTTTTGTACTTGGGCCTGTCTCCCATATGCCAAGATTGAAATGATGAGAAATGACTTTAATGTGAGATTTGTTCTTAAAAGGAAAAAAGACTTTTCTTGATTTCTTTCATCAAAAGGAAGATCTGACAATCAAATACAGACTGAAGGCCACCAGGTGCTCCATGAAGCAGTTTGAGAAGGTGGTCCTGACAGATGGCTACAGAGAGTCACTGACAGACTGAGCTCTGAGCTCAGACAAAACATTCCTTGAAGAAATGAATTTGTGCAGACCCAAGTGTTCCAGCACCCCTGAAGTGCTTTGTGCATTGTTAACCTCCTACTGGTTACAAATAGCAAAGTAAATAAACATTTTGAGGGGAGAAATGCCAGTCAGTGCTCCCTGTCTGGGACAACAGGCTGTGAAAAGAGTTCTTTCAAAGTACAAATGCCACTAACCATAAGAAAATAACAATAAGTTGGGCCATGTTAACATTAAGTTTCTCTTGGGCTGGGGATATAGCTCAGTGGAATAAGCGCTTGTCTAGCAAGTGCAGGGTCCTGAGTTCGATTCCCAGTACTGCAAAAAAAAACAAAACATTAAGTTTCTCTTGATCAAATGACACAATGAAGAGAAGGAAAAAGACAAACTTCATACTTGGAGGAGATATTCGCAGAACCTCTCACTGGCAAAAGATTAGCATCTAGTATATATAAACTACCTTTGCAAACTCAGTAAGTCAAAGATAAGTGATTAAAAAACATGTGTATTAGAGACTGGAACAGACACTTCACCAAAAAAATATCCAAGAATCAATAAACATATGAAAATATGTTCAACTTAATTAGGCACCAGAGAAATGTACATCAAACAAAGCGACACACTATCACTTACATGTGAGGGCCAAAATTAAAAGCAGTGATAATACCAAGTGTTGGTGGGGAAGCAGCACCACCACACACACTAGTGATAAGCAGCAGATGTGCACCACCACTTCGGAGTGCTATTTGGCAGCACCTATTAAAGTTTAATGGAAATACACTCCATGATCTAGAAACTCCACCCCTAGGTATCCTCCCCAAAATGTAGAAGAATTTCTAAAGCAACATTATGTAATACCCCAAAACTGAATGCCCCCAAATCTATAGCTTTAGCAATGGTATTATATTTATAGCAACATGGATAAATTGAACTAATATTATGTTGAGGAGGTAAAGTCATATATAAAATAATAATACCAAAATAACTACCCAAATGGAAAAACCCAACCTATGATGATGGAGATTAGGATAGTGACTATCTGTGAGCAGAAGAAAAAATGTAGTGATGGGGACCAGAGACAGGTCTGGTAATATTTTAGTTTCTGAATCGAGTGATGGTTATACAGAGTGCTTATTTTGTGATAACTCCTCTAGTTTGATACTTATTTGTATTTTTTGTGTGTATGTTGTGCTTCAGTAAAAAATTTTATTTTTAAGAAGTGCATGGAAATAACTTAACCCCAGTTGTTATTTAAATAATTCCCTTAATTTTGACCACCCAAAGTTCACCTGCCAAAGAGGACTCTGCTTTTGTGCTGACAGAGCTAGAGCAGCAGAGAGGATCCCTACGTCATTTGGCCTGGGGCCATTTGGGACTTCTTAACCTTCAGAGGGGAAAGTGATGATTAACTATGAAATTAACATCTATAGTTTTAAACCTGAGCATAGGAGAAGGGCCATATGCTTCATTATATACCTAAGTTGAATGAAATTTAATGGCTTGGTAAAGACACAGATGTTGAATCTGTGTAAGATGAAAATTATTTGACAGCATTAAGATATGTATGATTTTGCTGACAAAGTGTCACAGTGTCCCAGAACTCAGTACATGAAGGGTGGGTGTGATATCAGGGTGATAATTGGGTCCTGGTGGGATTGAGCTCTAGACAAAGCAATCAGTCTGCTTCCTAAAATAATTTCCATGTCTCCAAGGTAACGTCACATAATCAGTGTTGGTTTTTCCATAGCATGTTTAACACAGCAAAACTATAAACAGACTGTTCTGACTGAGAGATGAGACATTTAAAGTTTAAATGGCATTTAAAGTTTAAATTGTCATCAGCTTGTTTAGCTGTGAAATTAGAAATTATTAGATAAAAAGGGCGACTTCAGTGGCTGCACCTCCCCTCAGGCTCGCGTCCTACCGCTCAGTGTGGAGTACAGGGCTCACCACCACCTGACTCCCGCAAATACCATCTCCGTCTCTTCCCCGTGCATCCCATCCTAACCCGTTTGGTAGTTCAGCGGTTGCGCCTTCCTCCCCTTGTGCACGCTATTAGCTTTCTACACTGAGAAGACTTTTGCTTAACTTTCTCCCTGGAAAATTCCTATTTGTCCCTTAAAAAGTTCCTCAACCTCAAAGATTAATAACATGTTTTTCTATTATAACTGCAAACTATTTCCATGTTTCATTCTTATATGTCACTATATGTTCCCTCTTCCCTTTATATGGGGATTATAATTTATGCATCTCTACACACATAATTCCTATTGTTCAAATATATGGATCATGAAATGCTCAAGAAATATTTATTGAAAAAGAAGAAAAATTTTCCTCCTTCATAGCATTTTGCCAAAGAAAAACTTCAAACAGACACCAAGCATATTTTAAAAATCCTCAATCTCATTATTGAAACAAAAATCTTACACAATATACATTATTTTATTCCCTAAAATTAGTTAAAAAATTATAGTATCCAGGATAATGCATTCAATTTTGTACTTCTTATCATGCTCTTTTTAAAACATGTATGAACTTTGATCTGTAAATATGTAGTTATGTGTCTGATCTTGGGAAAGAATCCAACAATATGGCTATGGATTAGTGCACCAAGGTATACTCATAGTGCTGTTTATGATAAAGCAAATGGAAATTTAGTGAAGAGCCCAAGAGAAAGGAAATAGTTATGTAATTATGATACTTCTCTACAGGGGAGCATTGTGCTTTGCAAAGTACTTAATGACATAGTAAAATCCTTAAAATGTAAAATTACCCAAAAAAGATGGATAGAAGGATGCATATCAGATATAGCATAAATTCAACTGCATAAGTTATTAAAAGATTAAAGGAAATAGATACCAAAAAGATTTCTGTGGTCCCACTAGGAAATGAAGATATGAAAAAAATTTTCATATGCTTTTCTCTAGTTCTGAAGTCCTGCAATAATATTGCTATCATGAGAAAAATTAATCTCTCTTCACCCCCACATATGCTTTTTTATACATATATATGTTCAAAACACAAAACAAAACTTTTTTAATTTAAGTAAACTGAATGAAACCATAGGTGATTGCAAACAATATTGAAGTTCAGAAAACATTTTAAAATGATTTTTTACTGTCTTCTAGTAACTTTATAACTAAAATCTATTGCTAAAAAGAGCATTTCTAAGAGAAGAGAAGAAAGAAAATCATCAGACGTTTCTGAGAGCCAGGCATGGTGGCACACATCTGTAATCCCAGCACTCAGGAGGCCGAAGCAGGAGGATTGCTACAAGTTCAAGACCAGCCTGGGCCACACAGTGAGTGAAGGCCAGTTTGGACTATATAGCAAGACCTTGGCTCAAAAAGCCAAAAAAAAAAAAAAAAAAAAAAAAAAAAAAAAAAAAAAAAAAAAAAAAAGACAATACATAGAAACTATTTCTGCGAATGTAGAACAGATTGCAGATCAAACCCTCTCACATATTCCCTTCACTAACCGCCATTAAAATACTATAGAGTAGATGAAATTGTCCCCAAATTGGTGCCAAAGTGGTTCACAATAGTGAATGGTTCACAATAGTGAATGACAGTTAGATTTTGACCTGAGGACTATGTATTTTAAAAAAATCTCATCTTCTTTTATGTTACTCAATATCTCTTTAATAACATGTGTTCTGATAGCCTGCATTAATAGGTACTTATGAGTCATAGCATTTGCTTTTTGAAACTGTTTATTAAATTGATTAAATTTTCTCCCTAAACCATAACTTACACAAACAAGAAACAAACACCTGGAAAGCAGAGATGGTATTGGAAGTGTTCAGCTGGGGCCCACCTCTGGATCAGAAACAGCGCTATGAGCTCAGTGCAAGCCTGCTAAATCCAGTTGATTAGGTCCTCCAGCATAAATTTAAACTTCCAAAACTGATACGGTTTGGACCTAAAATATCTCCCAAATGTTGGCCATATTTAGAGGTGGAGCTTCTGAAAGCTGATTGGATAATGGGACACCATACGCATCAGCAGATCACTCAGTTGATGAGCTACTGCTGTTAGGAGGTGGAGTCTGGCTGGAGGGGTGGGTGCCGGGGTCCAAGCCCTGGGAGAGTGCGTCCTTGTTTCCTGTTCCTACCTTGTCTCTCTCTTTTGTGCCTGCCGCGGGCTGGGCAGCTTTCCTCTGCCGTGCTTTCCACGCTGCTGTCTGTCTCGCAGCCAGCTAACCATGGACTGAACCCACTGCTGCTGTGCACCTAAGTAGACTTTTCCTCCTTTAAATTGTGGATGTTGGGTATTTTGTCCCAGAGATGGAACATCGACTAATACAAAGAAAATGCATCCTAAATTTTAAATTAGGTCAGATGAGGCTTTATCGCACTTCCTCATGTACAACTGTGTGAGCACTTTTATTAACTCTGAGGGCAGGTTTTACTTTCAAGAGACACATCTCTTAAAACTTTAATGCAGTCATTCAAAACCTTCTCTAGATCTATGAAAAATAACAACACCGTATTATAACAGCAAGGCTTAGGAGCTATTGACTTTTGTCTCTTCTAGAAACGCTTGTTCATTGATTTTTGTGGTCATTGCTACAAACACTGTCTTGTTGGGGTCCCCTAGAAGTGATGGAGGTTTCAAAGAAATAATTCTAGATAATACGGAACTTTGAGTAATTATCCTATTGAGTCGGTTTTGTATCCTGTGTTGCTTTTGATGAAGATTACCAGTTCTCTTCAGAATCCTTAGCAATTTCATCTCTCTAGAGAAACAGTCTTTGAGAATGAGGATATACCTAATGGTGAAAGGAGAGACAGGCACATTTTGAGCTCCCCGTTCTGAACTAGGCACTGCATATACACTACTGCATTTGGAATCACAAAACCTCTATGAAATAGACCTTTCTTTTCAACATTGTAGATTTAGAAACAGACCCAGCGTTACAGCAACAATTCAAGAACTCAGAGAAGAAAACAGGTTGAGTAAAAGATCTGGGGCTTGGGGAGGGAAGAGGGAGGGAAGTAAGGAATTTTAAAGTGATAGAAAATGTTAAATGCACGCAGCAAACTCCCCAAATGAACCTCACTATTTTGCATCACTACCATGCACTAATAGCAAATTAAAAAATAAAACTTTAAAACAAGATTAGGGATTCTGGTCTTTGTTTGAACTCAGAAGTGTCTTCTACTCTCTCTCTGCCCTGCTGTATATTGCAGGAACTGTATTTCCCAGGTTCTTTGTCATGGCTTCCAAGAAGTACTAGGATTTGATCCAACAGAGACTTGAAGGCAAGAGATGTCAAGGCAGACCAGTCCTCCCTTTCTTGGTTTGTCTGGGGCAAACCCTTCAGAAGCAACTCCAGCTCCTTCCTAGATTCACCTCTAATGGTTCTAGCTGCAGTTCCACCCGTATTAGATGGCTTGGACTTTGAGACTCTGAAAATCTGTACCCTGCTTTTTGTGTATGTCTGGCAGCTGTCATTGCATCTGGTTCATACTGATCTCTGAACTGCCCTACCCTGCTTCCTTTCCCACCCTCCTGTCAGCTCTTTCTGCAATTGCGTCAGCAATTTCCTGCATGGAACTACTTAGAATTAAAAATAAACAAGTAAGAACAAAGAAATAGCTAGACTGGGATTCAAATGTAAGTCTGTGTGATTCTCATGTCCACCTCTTTTTCTTTTGATCCATGATAGCATAGTGCCCGCCCCCCCCAATAGTAGTAGTGGTAGTTGTTTTTTAAAGGACAAATGAAAGGGCTGAAAAGTTAGTAGCCACACTCTAACATGAAAAGAATTTCTGTTTCTGACTTTATTTTATTTGTTCCTTGTGGACATGGTGTGTTTTCACTTTATACATTTAAAAAGAAACAAACGTTACTTTTAGAGAGCTGAAAACTATTATTGGCACAGCTGTGTTCCAAACACACTTGTGTGTAAGTTTATTCCTGTGTCATGGATTAGATGCTGGCAGAGAACCACATGGAGTCTTAAGAAGATGCCATATATCCACGAATTGTAATAGTTTATTAATACTCACTTTCCTTTGGCCACTAGTCCAGCAATTTGTCATAGTATCAGCTGCTGAACCTAAAGCGTCTGCTACAAGTCATTAAAAAAAAAAAAAGTAAATTCAATAGCCATGATCCTCTAGTACACAAGCAGTCTGAAACTATTTTGTCCATGCTCTTCTCATACCTGCAAGGTTTACAACAAGGATTAAAATCAACTTGCTGAGTCACCTGAACTCAGGAGGGTGCTAATGGAAACCAACTCGTTCTTCTCATTTTCATCAAATTCAATCAACAGCCTGGGTTTTTTTCCCCACTCTTACAATGTATCCCCAGAGCCGCACAGCTTCTAAAGTCATTCTTATCTGATCCAGATACTTCTTTCAGTTTTATATTATAAGGCCAAATCCACTCCATTCTAATGGTCACAAAATGCTTCCATTATTTAATTGAACAAATAGTTACTGAACATCTGTTCATCCTGTAGTGTTGTAGGTTCCACTTTACAGTAATAAATAAATTAGACCTAAAACCTTCTTTCTCATAAGGTCCCAGTATGGCAGGAAGACAGACAAGACAAGTAAATAAGATGCTTGGCGAGTTCACGATAAGTGCTAAAAGGGGGAGATTTTAGGTTGAAAGGAAGGATCTTGCTGAGGAGGACACTTCCAAAGCCTTCCACACCGCACTCTCACTCTCAGATGATGGCCTTGCTTTCTGTTTCCATGAGAAAATTGCAGCAATCAGCACAGAACCTCCCCAAACTCCTACACAACCTTTACCCATTTATAAAACTCTGAATCATGTACGCTGCCTTCTTCCCTGTGAATTTGGAAGAGCTCTCCATGCTCTTGGATAAATCCAACCGACCCACTTGTGTACAGGATCCAACCCCCTCTTGCTTACTCAAGAACATTACTTTGGTCACTCTCCTCTCTCTTTCCTGCGTCATCAATTTTCTCTTGCTCAATGGCATGTAAACACCTTTCATCTTAAAAACCCTCTTAGCGCCACTTCTGCCTCTAGCAGCCACTCACTTCTCTGTTCCCTTTTAGAGCAAAACTCTTCTCCTTACCTATACCTATATTCTTTAACCTCAGTGACTGTCCTGCAATTTCTCTCTAGAACCTGTCCAAATCTATTTTTTACCTCCACTGCTTTAACTTAAGTTGAAAAGTCACCAGCATTATGCTGCTAAATATAATGGTGAGTTCTCAAGCCTTATCTTACTGGCTCTGTGCTGCCATTTCAGAGGACACCCTTGAAGCACGCCCTTGGTTTCCAGGACACCATGCTAGCCTGGTTTCCTTCTACCTCTCTGTAAGCTTCTTCTTAGTATCCTCTATTATTTTCTCCTCATTCCCCCATCCCTGAAGCATTGTAAGGTTCTGAACCACTTGCTCCTTTTACTATGTGTACTTATTCTCTTGTGATCCCGTCTAACTTCATGACTTTTTATACCACCAATACCCTGAAGCTATATATTTGTTCTCTCTTTGACATAAGCCTACTACAGAATTGGGCAGGACAGGGAGTGGGGGGAAAGCATCAGAAAAAATCTCACCTGACCATCATGTGTCTCTTGTGCTGTATTCCAAAATTTTTGTACATTTCATGATACATTTTTTTAAAACTAGAAAGTAGAAGACAGAAGCCAAAGAATAAGCACAGAGGCCACTTCCACAGTTCATGTAAGAAATAACAGTGGCCTAAACAAAAGAATAACAGTAGGAACAGAAAAGAACTGGATAGGATAGTGAAGTGTGACTGAAATCAGGGTAGACACTGGTGATGCTGAGATAGCAAATATATGAAAAGTGTATAATTTTTAGAGAAGGGAGAATAAATAAGAGGCTTAATATCATCCATACTGCAAGCTCCTGTCTACCAGATATGAAGAAGGAAATGAAGCAAATGTTGATGTGATATAAGTACAGATGATATTTTAAGTATGAAAGAGAGCACGTAGTTATAAGGAAATGAGTCTGCGCAATAATATGGTGAACAAGTCTGAATGCTGCATTGAACCAAACTAAGGACCATCAAATATAGATGGTCTCTATTTTCTAGCCCATGAAAGCAATACCCTTAAAACAAAGCCAACACATGCCATTCTCATAACAGCATTTTCAAATAGCTGAGAAAAAAGGAAGCAGACTGAGTGATATCTATTCTTTAGTGTAAATCAAGATGCAGGGTGGTCTGCCTGCAGTTATAACCTGTGAACAGCTATGCAGGATCTCTATGCTCTTGCATTACTCAAACTTTGGGTAAGCCAGGCATCGCCTTATAAACTCCACCTATTTTAACCCCTCTTTGTATGTTAATTTCAAAGAAAACAGCATGCAATCAGGGGCTCAGTGGATAACAACAAAAGCAATACCTGTGCCTTCCTAACAGCAGCAATTTTGGAGGCTTTAGGGCCAGTGAAGCCCCAGGGAAGCTGAGCTGGAAATGATTTTGCATCATCAATCATTACCAAAAGTGTGAGCTAAATTCTGATTGTAAAATCTTTATTACTGTGATGTTACAATAATCCAAAAAGAGCACAGCTGGATTTTCTGACGACAAGGGGAGCATACAATTTCTAGTTGAAAATAGCTCAATTTTGTAGTTATAAATTGTGCAAATTTGATGTGGACGTCAGTAGAAGAGAACATGTGTGGAACCCTACTAGGTTCTTATTATAGTAACTTTTCCTGGCAGTAAGATTCACTTTTGGATTAGAATTTAGCACCTTATAGAGGTTCCCCCACAGAGAATCCTTTCCACATAGAAATTTGGTTAACTTAAGTGTACTGAAAGCTTATCTCTTATTTTCTTGGTAAACAACAGTAGCTAGCACCAAAACCCTCTACAAGTTGGCCACAGCTGACATTTCCAGGGTTAACTTTTGACTTATCCTCCTCAAATTAACACTTCAGAGTAATCTACTTACTACCCTGTGATCTGATCTGAATTTTTCTCATCCCATTCTGCCTTCTTTCCTCTCTATAACCCTTTGAGATCCAGTTGAATATGCAGACTCATCCTCCACAAGACCTTGCCTGACCTATATATTTTAAAGCAATTCTTGGCCCTTCTGAATTACTATATCAAATAGAGTAAATTATAGGAAAGTTTGTAAAACATAAAATACTTGGACAGTCAGTGCCTCATAATATCATCAGAAAATGTTTTCAACTTTTGTTTACCTTGAGTTTTAAGGGAGCTCCAAGACCATCCTCAGATTCCATAGTTTACTAGAAAGACTCACAGAACTGAAAAAAGCTGTGAAAAGTCATTACTGGAGTTTACTGCAGTGAAAAGATACAAAAGCCAAAGACCCATAAAGCAAAGTTCAGGAAAAAATCAACTGTAAGCTTTGATTTTCTACCAATATAGCTGTACAGAGAGCACTTAATTCTCCTGACAACCGCGTGTGACAACATGTAGTACAATATGAAGAAGATCCCTATAGTATTGATGACCAGGGTTTTTACCGGGGCTCAGTCATATAGGAATGGAACACCTATGCTACTGACCTGAACTATTCTGTCTCCAGAACCCCTGCCCCGAGTCAGACTGATCCACCGTGGCTCAGGCTTCCAGGGTAACAAAAATAGACTTCAGTATAAATCTCACAGTTAACATTAACTATCTGCTGTGGTCCAGGATCCCATATATACAAAGATACTCTAACCGGGCATGATTTTCCAAGACCTGGGGGCTATCTCCCAGGAGCCAATCAAGGACCAGTCCTTTCTTTGAAATATGCACTGTTGAGCCCCTTATTGCTGCTGAGCCAACCTTTTACTGCACATCTATTTTGGTGATATTTAGCTATTCAGTCATATTTTATGACCCTTGCATATCATTGTAGAACAAAGTCCACATCTTCTCCTTTTCATTTAGTTCTTATTCAATAGGTATTTGAATTTTTTGCATTATTCTATATCTCCTATTCATTATACTTCTTATATCAGATATATTATTATGGCTCTTCTCTGGAGAATAGCACGAAGAATATAAAGTCTTGGCCAAGTTTTCATCTTTATTACACTGACATATTTCTATAGCTAATTCATCTAAAATAAAGCAGCTAGAGCTATAGAGTGACATTTTCAAGAGAAAGTGGGGCTATAAAATGTGTACAGTGCTCATCTGCATTGTAAAACTAGAATAAATAAATTTGAAACCTGAGCTCGTTCTGTGAGGCCTCATGAGCCCCCATCTGCTTTGATTAGGGTTTATTATGATGAATGTTGCATATGTGTTTTTCTTTGTCTCAAATTGAAAATTTATAAAACACACGCACGTGCGCAGACACACACACACACACACACACACACACACAAACTCACATCCACTATAAGCAGCCACAGTTAATATTTTTAAAGAGGAAAAACCCCAAAATGACTAGCTTCCTGAATATGTGCTGAAGAACATCAGACCAATTCTTCAAAGCTCGGAGTACCTAGGGCGAGAAGCCAACTAGTGTCATGAGAAGGGCGTGGGACTGACTGTCAGGGCTCCTGCTGTGGCAGGGCCAGGATTGTACACTGACCACGTCTGTGAGAAGACCATGCTCTCCGCAGCCATCCTGGCAGCTGAGGTTGTTTGATCAGTTCATTTGCTGAACTTTACAAGTTGCAGTAAAATCAACCGTAAAGTACTTGAGCCCTTCAGCCTTTAGTTGACTGAAACAAAAAATTGCGTAGTTTAGACTTTTCTAAGATTCCTCTGAATTATCCATTTTCATGCAAGTGGTTAAAAACAGGAGCCCTGTTGTTTCAGTTCCTGGCTATATCATTTACTGTCTCTGATGTTAACCTCAACCTTTATCTGTAAAATGAACATATTATCTAATACATAGCATTATTATTAAATTATATATTACGTAGCATTATGTATAATTTTTTTTTTTTTTTTGCGGTACTGGGGATCGAACTCAGAACCCTGCGCTTGCTAGGCAGGCGCTTATTCCACTGAGCTATATCCCCAGCCCACTTTATTTTATTTATTTATTTATTTATTTATTTATTTTATGTATAAAACTATACACTTTGCTAGCATAAAAAGAATTATAAATTTTACCAGTCAATACTTTAAACCTGTGGTGAGAGCAAGCATACTGTTTCAAGTTCATAATTAACCATAAATTTGTTTTCTAAGCTTCCTTCAGCCAATGATGGCATTGTTAATTAAAGTAAATGAATATTTGCACAACTCATTCTTACACATTTTTCCTAACAAAAGAAAGGAAACAAGGTTGGCCTCTTTATTGTCCTGTATTTATGTTTGTAACATTCAGGAACAATAAAACATAGATTACCATAGTTTATAAAGTTCTTAGAGCATAAGTCTAAAAGCAAAGGATGCTCCCCTGGGGTGTTCCATAGCGTCAGCATTGCTTTGATGATAAATAGTAAGTTTTCTCCAGAGTGCTTCTTCTAACTGTGACTCTAGAGTCATTCTCAATTTACTGGAATCTATATCTAAAATTGTCTGTTTCTTATCTAAAGAGGGCATTCATCTATTTCTGAAACAAATATGTGAATACTAACATACAAACTGTGCTCTGCACCTGCCTCAAATAAGATTTCACTGCTGAACAGATAGTGTGAGAGACGATCTGTAGTCTTGTAAGCCTGCAGCCACCCCTTTCTACTCTCCAACTGCACCACACATAAGAAGTCAAAAGTGTGTTTTCTCAAATCCCTAATAACCGGAGGCAGGTTCTGGTGATGAGAGACACTTGGGCTTGAGCTGGAAGGTGGGAGAGAAAAGCTGTAGTCTCTTGTGGCAGTACGGATATCTGCAGGAAGTTAGGAGAGGTTTCTACACAGACTTCTCAGAATTATCCTTGTTGAGACCCTCACTGGAATATCTAAAATATCAAATACTTTCCATGTTGAAAATGACTGATATAGGGAGAATGTGTAATACTACTTAAGAACCTAAGATTTTTTTTTTTGGTAACTACTTACAGCAGATTAGGAATAAAATCGTAAAGCCTATTAAAAGATTAGCAAGTTTTTAAACCTTCCTCTTAAAATCTATTTCAGACTACTTAAAAACTTTTATTTGATTGCAGTTTAATTCCCTTGGATGTATATAATGTTCTTACTTTATCTTTTTCTGGAAGCCGAGTGTTATTTTTGAATCACTGTATATTCTTCTAAGATGAAGAATTCCCAATACAAAATTTAAATTATCTTTTATAAATTGAAGTTGCCCCTGTCTTCATAGACTCTTACAGGTGCTTCAAGAAATCTGGGATATGAAAGAGCCTGGTTTTTCAGATATTTTTCTAAGGTCCCTTAGATTAATATCAAGGGAAAATAAAATGAAGAAATGTGTATTGAATACCTATAGTATTTCTGTACTCCAGAAAACTACAATTCAGTTGGAAAATACATTGAAGGGAAAAAAATGTACAACACAATAAAATAGACCTAAATAATACTTCAAGACAACACCAGATAGACAAATTTTTCTGGCCATGCCTCTCACGACTCTCCTCTGGAGACAAGACCCGACCTCTTGATAGCAAATGAAATCCAACACCCTATGCAAGCTTCCCCTCTGAAGTTTCTCCCGGTTCTTGGAAGAGATTCACTTATGCAAGGAAGATGGGGTGCAGAGAGGCCACGGTGATCCAGGATCTAGCCTTGGAGGAAGACAGGAGGATTCTCCTCTTAAGAAATGGAATAGAAAAAAAAAAAAGAAATGGAATAGGCACAAGAAAGGGTCTCTTGGTGAGCTGGCTGGCCTGGTTCCTTGTCACCAAAGAAGCAGGGCCCATCAGCTGGTCAGCCCAGCCCCTAGATCTAGCCTCACTGCAGGCTTCTGAAGCTTTACCCTGAAATGCAAAGATACCCATGATGAGCAGCAATTGAGAGAAAACCAGAAAGATGGACCAAGAGATCCAAGACAGTTAAGCCAGCCCTCTGCCTTACAGGCATAGCAAACCTATCAAGGCATCCAGAGCTGAAACGGAGCCAGTCTTCAAAACTATGAATTGAAGACAACGCATCAGGAGTTGGGAGGCCAGGGAATCAGCTCAGCTGTCCTAGATCATGTGGTCAGCGCAGACACCACAAAGCCAGAGGCAAAACCCCCCAGATCATTAAAGTCCAACTCACTGAGGCAGAGAGGAATGATCTGTGTTGCTCTAAAACCCAATTAGGGACTTTCTCAGATGGTAAGGAACAAACTCCAGGTGGCAAGGGACAAATGTATGTATTGTGTAGTCACTAAAGTAAGCCAAACCACACCCAAAGTGGAGACTCCACATGGTAAGAAGACATGCATGATGCAGAAGGACACATGCGCAAGTAGAGCTCGACCTCTACCTGTGACGACATCGGAGGCCAAGTCCCTGCCTATGCTGCAGACGCCATGAATGCTGGATGCCTTGTCCTTTGTTTCAGTCATCTAGGATTTGTATCCTGGACTGCTTTCTCCCCTTATACTGGAGCATAAGGGTTAAAAGTCTTGCTCACACTCCATTGTGCTTCTGTCTGATTCTTCTGATATCCAGCCCAAGAACCCATAGAGTTGGTAACAGTTCTAAACAGGCAAAGAAAACACAGAAGAAGGTTCTTCAAGGTGACAGAATCAACATGGAGTGTGGAGAAACCTTGTTAAAGAGTGAATATCCTCAATAGAGTTGAAAATGTTGTGTCCATGGAAAGTAAGAGGATGCTATGAAAAAGGAAAACCCAAAATATAAGAGAGAACTCAAACTAGGAAAATAATAACATTATAGGACAGTTTTTAAAAGTAAGAGTTGGAAGACAAAATGCAAGAACTTTCTGGAAAGGAGGACAGAAATTAGCTTGCTAAGGGCACAGCATTGTGTCCAGGCCCCAGCTTAGCCCTGAATCTCTTCTTGCTATTCCTGCCACAGCATGAGTCCCCTGCCTGGTCACAGCCTGGGACAAGGAGCCAGTGGCCAATGACACATACACATATTGCAGGCTCTGTCCCAGAGGAGTGGCCGTGCAGGCCCAGCATATGACACGCAGAGCCTCCATGTCTCAGGGGCCTCCTCTTGTGTGAGCACCAGAGGGAACACTCCCTGTGCACAGGGCTGATACTGGTCAGGGATGTAGCTCGGTGGTGGGGACCTGGGTTCAATTCCAGTACAATAAAAATAAAAAACCAAGCAAAACCAAATACTCCTCCACAACACACAACATACTGAGACTTATGTGGTACAGAGAAGACAGTGTGCAGAGGAAAATTTATAGGTGTAAATGCCAATGTTTTGTAAAGAAAAAAAGTCTGAAATCACTTTATGACTTCAGGACCTTTGAAAAAATGGTAAACAAAACCCAAAGCCAGCAGAAGAAAGAAGCTGAGAACAAACATGATGAAACAAAAAAGTAGAAAATAAAAGAGCATCAATGAAGCAAAATGTTAGTTATTTGAAGATATTAACAAAGTCAACCCTCTAGTTCAACTTATTAATGAAGGGGAGAAGGAGAGAAGACAACAGTTCAGAAATAAAAATGGAAATATTGCTACTGACCTTACAAGAATTAAAAGAAGCAAATATAAAGAGATATAAATGAGAATGTAAGCAATAACAGGGCCAGGGCTATAGCTCAGCAACATAGCACCTGCCTGGTAAGCTCAAGGTCCTGAGTTCAATTCCTGGTACAAAAAAAAAAAAAAAAGAAATAACAAATTAAGTAACTGACCTGAAATATGGAAAAGTTCCTAGAAACATAAAACTTACTCAAATTGACTGAAGAAAAACTATTCTACAGACTTATAATAAGAAGATTGAATTAGTAATAAAAATACTTCCCGCATAGCTTCACTGGTGAATTCTACCAGCTAAAGAGGAATTAGCATCCCTTCTCCACCTCTTCCAAAATACAGATGAGGCGGAAGTGACTCTTTCCATGAGGCCAGCATAGTGGCAGTCAGTAAAGCAAGGAAAATGAAGGAAAGGAAGCTACCGAAGATACAATAAAAGAAAGCTTCTCAGAATTAAAGGACACTACCTTTTGCACTGAGAAGGCTCCCCGCTACTCCAGTGAAACATATAAATAAAAAGATCCCCACAGAGTCACACCACTGTGAAACTCCAGCATGCTAGGGACAAGGGCAATATTCTGAAAGTGCCCATGTGGTGTGGAGAGAGAAGACATCAAATCAGAACTTAGGAATCAAGCTGGCATCTGACCTCTTAATAGCAGAAGTTGAAGGTAAGAAAACAATTCCAAAATGTGTGGCAAGTAGCCTTTTATTTTAGAATTTTATTCCTAGCAAAATGTTTGCCAGATACTATTTAGGAAAACCATGCATAATGGGCATGCAAAGGCTTTGAAAAATTTCCCATAAACCTTTTCTTCAGGAGCTACTGGATGTGCTCCAGCAATATGAGGGAGTAAAATAAATAGGAAGACATGTACCTGGGAAAATGGGACTTTAGCCATGTGAAGTGGGTAAGGCATAGTCATAGGGTAATGATGAAAGAAGTCCCATGAGGATAGCTGTGAGCCCACCCACAGCACACCACTCTAGACTGGAGCAGGGCAAGAGCAGGCCTGCAAAGGACCACACCACACCAAACGAGGAAGAAACACATAGAACCTATGGTACATATGAGAACACAGAAAATAATGCTGCCTAGTTTTTTGATAGCTCTTGGCAATCTGTCAAGAATTACCAACAGATAACGTCTCCAAAAGATACATATGTAAGCCTGTTATTTAGAGTAACAGAGGCAAATTTAAAAAAAAAAAGCCAAAAGAAGCAAAAGTTGTAACTTCCTCGGACTAGCAGTGGGGCAGGTATTGCTACTGGGTATCAGAAACAGAACGGTATTACCCGATTTTTAGAAACTGCCTCCATATACTTATTTGATGATAAAATGCTGCTCTGATGGTCACACCTATCAAAACTCTTACAAATTCTGGGCTCCAGAGATTGCTGCCCTCCTGCCCCTCTCTACCCCTCACTCAACCAGGCCCTGTGACTGAGCTGCTACTGCTGCCTTCAGCTGCAGCCACCTGGAAAACCAATCCCTCCATGCCCTCCCTTGACTAGCAACAGAGGATGCACACTTCCCTCCATGCCCTCTGGGTGTATGCAGCTTTGCTACTGGTTATCTCTTTGCATATTTGAATTACTTTCTTTCTTCTAGACAGGGGCCCTTGAGGCCAAGGGCTTTCACTTATTTATCTCTGTGGGTTTTGGTTTCCTTTTGTTTGAGACAGGGTCTCACTATGTAGTTCAAGCTGGCTCTGAACTCACCATGTAGCCTGGGCTGGCCTATGCAGGCCAGGCTGGCCTTGAACTTGTGTTGCTCTCCCTGCCTCAGTCTCCCAAGTGCTGGGATCACAGGCATGCACCACCACGCCCAGCTGATTATCTCTTTGTATCCTCAAGTCTTCAGTGAAGGCCTTTGTGTGCCTCAGTTTTCTATTCAGTAAAACAGGTATGAGGACATTGAATAAAATTTTGATCAGCTATATAAAAAAAACACAAGACAACACTAGATAAACTGTTACTAGGTAATAGATGATTCCTTCCTCACACTATTTGCTGAAAGACTCCGAGAAGCTGTAGGGTCCTTTCATGCATGCTTCCTTGCTTTGATGTTGTTCTGGTTTGCTTCTGGATGTCCCCACAAAGCCTCATGCAGTCATGGGGTGGGCTTCTAGAGTTTATGATTGATTCATGGATGTGAGCGCTGCACCCACTCTGGGGTGGGTAGTTTGCATTTAATGTATGGGAGGGAAAGAGGCTGCTTGCCACTCCTTCCTCCTTTAGGCTCTTAATGCTTTTGCTATCTTCTGCTGCCATGAACCGTTGCCCTGTGTCATGTGCCATTCTGCACTGGAGCCAGTCAAATATGGACTGAAACCTCCACAGCTAAATAAACCTTTCTTTCCTTAATGCTGGTGTCAGGTATTTTGTCTCAGCAACGAGAGAAAAGTATCTAAGACAGACGTCATAACTTAAATATCCCATAGGTCTTGTTTAATGTTCTGCCTGATTTAATGATGCAAGGTCAGAAAACCCACCATAGTTGAAGATTCAGGGTTTGTTAGGGTGGTTGCAATAATTATTAGTTAATGATACAATCAACTTTTTCTTGTGTAATGTTTCTTTCTCTGTGTATATCTTCATGCAGGTATATTGTAGGACTCGTTTACTCTTTCATTCCAAAGGCTAAAGGAAGGGAATTTCAATTCCTCAAATAGAAAGGAATGAATTTCTTTGTATTAGTCAGATGTGAAATAATGCATGAGAAACTGTGATTGAGAAACCATGACTACAGTACAAAATTATTTCCAGTTGGCATGAGTTGTTTCTAGAAAAGTTCTCTAGACTTGATAATGGAGCATATATTAGTGATAAATTAAGTTAAGCCTGTTCAACAGACAGAAACAATCTACCTAGTAATGCCCTCTTTCACGTTTAAATGCTTCTCATTTGGATTTTGGTTGAATGAGTCTTAACTTTATGAGAAGAATATCATTCATTAATGGACTGAAAAAGTCACCTGCTTTATATTATAAGTTGAGAAAAGGATTAAACTGAAAGAGGAAGAATGTCTCAAAGCCTGCTTAGTTTACTCTGACTCACGTGAACTTTTTTTCCCAGATACTCAGGCTCTTTTTGTCATTACAGGTGTATTTTTCCCTCTCAAACTTTAATAATATGAGAACATGACATAACCATAAAATTTCCTGGAGATTTCTCCAACTCTACTCTTAGACTGAGTTTTAAAACTAATTCAGATTTGAAGTAATTTGATTTAATTCCAACCTACTGGCTCTTGCCATTGGGGAAGCAAACAGTTAAGTAGGTCTCCAGTTCATTCCTTCTTATTGAAAGTGAACAACTCCAGGAAAGGAAGAAATATGACTGATGAACTAACTTTATAAACATACTCAAAATAATACCTCCAATAAAGCAAAACAAAAAGCTCACAGTATTTGCTAGCAGGAGAGCTCTCATCTGTAGCAGGATATACCTGTTATGAGATTGTTTATGGTAAACATAACTGGAATTAATGGATTGATAGCCATGGTCTCCTGTAAAATGTCATTTGTTTAAACTGTGGAGCTACCTGAGTATAGAATAGAGATTCATGGCCAAAGTAGTGTTTCCTTTCTTAGTAACTTCACTGCACATTTCCTTAAGCCTCATATGTTAACCTAGATCCAGGGAATATCCTGATGTAGCAAAAATTGACCCAGCACTAGATTTATCACTGCTTTACCTGTCTCATAATTATTTATATCCCTGAAATCATTAATAAAGTTTTTCTTAGGCAAAATTTCTGATTTATATGTATCTGATTTGACCAAAAAGTTTTTTGCGTTATCTCACCAGTGAGCAATGTTCATTGCTTCTCTGACTCTAGTCTTGATCTAGGCTTGAGAAAATGTTCTACTTAATTCTTGGGACTTGGCTCCTGTTCTCTATTTCTGGTTCTTCTAAGTAGCTCATCATACTAGGGATTACCTTGCTTGAAGATCTCAGACTTTATAGGGCCAAGGTCTTGCACCTTTCATGTCACTCTTAAATGGAGATTTGAGTCTTTTTCTGAGGTTGAGTAGTGATTTTCAACTCATTGTCTGTGAAAGGATAATATCTGGTGTGATTTCCATGCAAGGCTGCAAGAAAAATGCCCACTCATCGAGCTTGTGGTTTCTGTTTCTTCTTTGTGTCCTATGTTTTACTCACACTGTCTTTCTTCCAAGTTTAACACTTTACAACCTGCCCTTTCCATCTCCTAATATGTAACAGGAACTGTATCTAAGCACTGATTTATATTCCATCTGGTCTGTAAGACATATTGAGTCTCAATAAGTGTTTGTGGATAAAAGAGAAAGAACCCACTTAATGCCTATAAATAATTATGCTCCATGTGTATCTGGCATAGTGTGAGGAACATTACTGTATATAATTTCAAATCCTTAAAAAAGTCCTAAAAATGGACTAGCATTTTATAGGGAAGGAAAATGAGCCTTAAAAATATTGGCATTCTCCAAAGCTTTCCCGTTGGTAGAGCTGCAGTGCAGATACAAGCCTTTCTGAATGAAGACCAACACCTGCAGCTGATAGCAGAGTGCTTCCCTCTGCATTTTTTAAAAAATTCTAGCACTAATCCATCTTCTTGAAGAATTAAGGTGAAGTAAAGGGACTTCATTGACTGAATGAAGAGAGTTGATTATAAAAATAAAAAACCAATGATCTGTTTGGGGTTATAAAAAGATGGTGGAGGGCCCTCAGAAGCTAACAGTAATGTAAGGGGGAAAATAAGTTACAGAAACCAGTTTTTACTAATATTTTCCACTTGATTTAAATTCCTTAGGAAGAGATTCTCATCCTTGATCAACTACTGCTTTGTGCTCTGTAGTATTTTTTAAAATGTATGAAAAACTTATTTATCAGTCACATGGTTTTCATTTTCATGAGTCCAAATAAAGTGATACATAAATCTAGACAAATACGAAAAATTATTTACAATTATTTACACCATAATACTGTCAGTAATGGATTTTCACACTCATACAAAGAACATGATACATAGTGAGAAATTTTATTTTTACATTTAACCACTAAAGGGTAAACAAATTTGGCATGCATATCTTTTCAAATGAACATGGAAGCATACTGATCAAAATGTCAAAGAAGAAAATTTACCTTTTAAGGTAAAATCTGTCTGGGGTGGCAAGTAATCTCAATGGATTGCTGATGTTATTAGGCAATATTTTTTTGCACTGGATCTAATTTCCTGAATGATTTCTATATTTCGGTACCCAGAAAATATGTGGTCGATACTTAACAAATGTTTTTAAACAAAATGTTTGTCAACTAATTTAAAATAATACGTTCTGCTTGTTATGGCTTGTGTCTAGATGTCCCCTCAAAACCGCATGTGATTAGCAGCAGGGTTTTTCAGAGGTGGCTGGATCTAGAGTGTGAGACACTAGAACTGATTCACGGTGCAATGTTAGGATCAAGGACGCTAGGATTAAGGAAGTGAGGGCTACCACCCTAAGTAGCCTGGGTAAGATAAAGGGGCAGAAAGGTGCTGTTAGGGTCCCTTGTTGATTTACTGCCTTCTGCTCGCTGTGCACTACTTTTTCTCTGCGATGCCACCCTGCCGTGGAACCAGCCTATTATGAACTGAAGCCTCTACAAGCTTTGAGCTAAATAAACTTCCGTCCTTTAACTTTAGGTGTCAGGCATTTTGTCTTAGCAATGAAAGAAAAGTAACTAAGGCACTGCCTGTGAAAGTGAAGGACTAGAGCAAAAAGACAGATAATAAGTGACCTCATAACCCCTCTTTAACTTCCTGTAGCAAATGTTAACAATTGATTTCTTAATTAAATGTTTGTGGAATATGTATTATAGGTTCAGAGTGCCATAAGAGTTGATAAGAGAGACATGATCCTTTTAGAAACTACAACGATTAAAAAGAAAATCTCTGCGCAGAGAAATAATAGGCGCTATGTGATTATCTAACAGACAGGCTTGACCTGACATGGAGCGCCTGGGAAGGAAGTAATAGGAAGTAACACTGAAGCCAGAGAGTTGGGGCTTACTTAGACCCCTGAGCCTGGCAATGGGCCCAAAGGAGGATGAAATGAGACAAACCCAACTCATCGAAGTAAAACTTTTATGCGCAGTTGTTTCATTATATATTCTTTAAGAAAGTAAAATTAAGATAGCTGTTGACATTTTCTATGATAGATTTATTTTTAAGAAAGCATAGAAATTCTGAAATAATTTTTATATATCACAGAACTGAACAATATGTAATTACCTTGATATTGTTAGGGACCAGGTTTCTCACCATAGAAGGGGGGAATTGAAACACAGATGGCAAAGGATGAATTTCATGAAGTTTGCATGTTTGTGTCTATGTGTGTGTTTTCTGGCTTGTTTCTGCTGAAAGAAAGCAATGAAACCCATTAGCAAGGACATAACTAGCACCTATATCTATATGCCTAACCAGCCTTCCACACAAAAGAGGATTCGAATTCCTTGGAAAATAAGAAAGTACTAAAAATGTGGTGGCATCATGGAGACCTAGGAGCCACTCAAAAGAAGCTGGGGAACTATAAGCATCAGAGTAAATAAACAATAATTCACTGAATAAAATAAAAATCCATTATATATATATATATATATATATACACATACACATAATATACATAGATCTGATAAATAGATGAGAAGGAAAGGCTTTTCCCTGTAATAGAATGCCAGCAAAAAGATACAGAGGGAAAATAGAGTTTTAAAGACTACCATTTTATATTCATCATAAATGTAAAAGTTGATTCAGACAAAAACACAATTACCGGCCATTAAATGCAAACCCCTTGATGGCAAGGGCTATGCAGAAGAGTTAAGAATCAGTGTGGGATCTGGCACTGTGGTAAGATGTCAATTTACTTTTGGAAAATTTAAACTGTGTCGAATGCCTTTCCAAGAATCCCTGTGGCTCCCCCGTGGACTAACACAGGGGCAAGGAGGTGCCTGTCCACAGGGCTGCACTGCAGTGCAAAACCATCTGCTAAGTACAGAGCGCGACCATTTGTTCTGTGCCACAATCTAAGGCCCAAGCTCAGGGCCCGTGCACTTTTCAAGGGCTTGTACAAACACCAGAAATGCAAAAAAAAAAAAAAACATATTAGTTGGTTTCAAAACATAAAAAATGCCTGTAATCTGGACAAATAAATAATTACTTAGATAGATTATAGCATGTCAACTTCATTCTTTGTATTAATAAACATTGTTTCTAAACATAAGCCAATTTTTATGTTAAACTTTCTTACTTGGCTAAAAATTTCCTGAGGTGTATAATTATTGTGGAGAAATCAAAACCGATCTTATTTAAATGAGTTACTTAATACTCTCGACTGTCTTCTCCCACTGTCTTCTCCCTGTAGGATTTCCTGCTATATAATTATGGTATCAACCAAGCAGGTGAGGAACCATGGATGGGTCTACACTTAATTTATGCACAGCTAAATTAGTAGAAAATTCATGCCTTCAGTAGCCAAAAATTTCCAAGCGCTCAATCTTCATTTAACCCCTGTATAATATCCCAAATTTGGACCCTTACTCTGGACTGTATAAGCTCCTTCCAAATATCCAAAATGTTCCCTCCAGAATGGAGTAGGGGGTGATTTATGGGTAGTTCTATGTGTCATTATTAGCTTGTTATTTTCTTGAGGTCATTCTTCCTTATAATAATGCTATAATACGGTATTTAGTTACCAAGGTAACCAGAAGAGGTGTTTAGATATGTAGTCTTTTCTTAGTTAGACCTCCTTCCTTTGTCTCAAAACTGAACTGTATTCTTGGTTCAATCTTCCTGTTATGACAACAGCTCTACAATTTCAGATCCTTTCTCTACATTTTGTGTGTCATCACCACCACATGCAAATCTTCCTCTTCTTATTCCTCCTGTCTTCTTTTCCTGGATATGTGCATCCCTATTTCGTTTTTCTTTCTCTTTATCCTTACTTTCCAACTGTCTGAAAACCACATCCATATACTACACATCTTTTCTGTCCTGTTAATATTGCTAAAATCTGTAATCACTTTTACACATAGGATATCAAGCTGTTAATTATATAATATTCTCATTTATTCTGAACTGTCCAAGCAAGTTCTCTATCACCCACAAAGCTTTGTCTGCATGTATTTAAGTTATCTTGTGTATTTCAAAGATAGACTCTTACTGAACATTGACTCTCTACCATATGTCAACTGAGGCAACAGATAGTGGGGATTAGGTTAACAGTTAAGGAAGTAGATTGTAGATAACCTTTACTTGGGGTTTAAGTCTCTCATATATGACTTACTATGTGATTATGGATAAGTTATCTGAATAAATTTTCTTATTTCAAAAATATGAATAATAACACCTGCTTCATAGAGTAGCATAGGTTGAGTGCATTAATCTGAAAATCTGACATCCAGAATGCCTCAAAATCCAAAGCTACATTTCACTGACGTGAAACCACAAGAAAAATAACTCCACACTGGGCCTTCTGTAGTGGGTCACAGTCAAAATATGAGTGCACTAAAAATATTGGATAAAAATACCTTAAGGGGCTGGGGATCCCAGTGGTAGAGCATTTGCCTGGTATGCACAAGGCCTTCAGTTCAATCTCCAGCATGCCAAAAAAACCAAAAAACAACTTTAGACTATTGTATAAGGTACACATAACACATAAATGATTTTTTTGCTTATACTTATGTTCCAACTCCAGGAGATATCATTACACACATGTGTATACAAATATTACCAAAAACACTAACATCCAAAACACTTCTGCTTCCAACGATTTTAAATAAAGAATACTATATATGTATATAGTATTCATTACATATATTCATGTATATATGGTTTAAATGAGATAATACAAACAACTACTTATATTAAGAACTAAATGAATGTTATTAATACCATGATTAGTACCATGGCTGTAATTAGCATGTATAAATATATCTGGAGTCTGTAAAAACACTCCCACAAGGAGCTCAGTATCTGATAATGGCTCTGTAATTGGCCTTAATCAGCGAAGCAGCATTCCTTTTGTTTCCTAACTAAATATTATTATAACTAATCCTTTAGAAGTTCTCTGTATTATCATAGTAGTCAATCAAGTTCAAATAATTTGTTTTTATAAGCAGTTGGATTTCTTTCAAGTCTATAATTTTGCAATTATTTTTGTGAGTCTAGCCTATTGTATTATTTTTCTTTTTGGTGGCATTGTGGTTTAAAGTGAGCAATTTCAGTGAAATGACATTTTTATCATTTCTTGTGAATATTATATACAGTAGGCATAGATAAATTAACATTAGAGTTTGCTTGAAAATGCTTAACTAAAAACATACCAATCATTTGTTGTATCTGGCCAAAAACTGACTTTGAATACTAAAGGTTTAAGTAAAAATGGCAGTTCTTAGATGATTTCCATGCATTTTTCCAACCCATCCTTTATTGTCCCTTCCTGATGATATTTCAAAAGGCAAATTTGAGCATACTCTGATTAACCTCACTCTCCATTATGAAAAGGTCCCATGACTTCGCAGGTAATATCAGGCCCCCCATCAGGTAACTTTGCTCATCTTTCATTTTACACAGCTCCTCCATATCCAACAAAAGCCTCAACCAGATCGAACTATTTTTAGTTCTCAGAATACACAACACTTTCACTAAAAATTTTCCCCATGATGAGAAACACTTTTCCACTTGTTTGCAAAACCATAACAAATACTTGATACTCACAATTTAAAGGAGGACAGGTTTATTCACTCACAGTTTCAAAGGGTTGAGTCCATGGTCAGCTGGCTCCAAGGCAGAAACAGAACATCAGGAGTATATAACAGAGAGAAGTTGATCGACTTATGGCCGCTAGGAAACAGAAGGGAGGAGCTTGGGACAAGAACACACCCCTCCAGGTCATAACTCCAGCAACCTATCTTTTCCAACCAGGTTCCATCTTCAAGCAGCATATTCAGCTGTTAATTCATCAGTGAATTAATCTGCTAATGAGCATAGCACCCCATGATCCAATCACTTTCCCAAACTTATACCTCTGAACATTGGAGACATTGTGGGGTCAGCTTAGACCTAGACTGTAACAGCCTACACAGATTGCAGAACTCAAGCTTTTTATTTCTGAATTCTTACTGTATTCTTCTGCCCCTTTCATTGAATAGAGCTCTGGCTCCTTTGTGTCCAGATGCTCTCCATAATGTTTTACTGCACACTCATGTTTATATTTGTCTTGCTTATTGCACTGCTGATTTTGTGAAGGGAAGGCAGGAGTTCCTCCAGTGAATGAGCCCTGTACATCCTGCTCAGATAGGGATGTAGACCACAGCTCTAGCTTGTCATGCTTAATATGAAATAGCTAGAGGAAGAGACTTCTGTGCTTAAAAGCATGACCTTGGAACTAGATCTGGACTCAGAACCAGTCATTTATTAAGTGACCTTTGCCAAATTACTTAAGCTTTCTGTACTTCACACTTTGCATGAAATTGAGATAAAAATTACCCATGCTTCATGAGAATTAAGGTGAGTTTAACTGAAGGTTACTGCTTAGCATTCAGTAAATATTGTAATTATGTTATTATTTTCTTGTATGCTGCTATATAATTTGAATTAGAAAAGTAAGGTAATGCATATTTTGTTTTAAAAGTGACATAAATCAATTCGTGGGCATAAATTTTTCTCTCTTTAAAATGTAGCAGAGGAATATTTAGAAATCATATCGATCATCTATTTCAATGAGAAGGATTTATATTTTTCTGTATGTTTTTTTTTAATTTTTGAGACAGGGTCTTGCTATGCAGTTCAGGCTGGACTTGAGCTCACTTTATAGCCTCGGCTGGTCTTGAACCCATAACGATCCCACTGTCACAGCCTCCCGAGTACTGGGATTACAGGCATGTGCCACCCCACCCAGCTGTGTATGGGTTTAAAATAAGGCATATCTTACCCACTATCAGTTTGTTATAAATTCAAATGATGAATTTCATTTATATACTTAAAGCTGAGATTTCCAGTACTAATGAGAAACACCAGTTATTATGGACACATTCATTTCTTTTTTATTTTTCCTGGCTATCTTGGCAACTTCAGCTTTTGTTCTTGCCGTGAAAAAGTGCTGCAATTTCCTAAATGTGGCCTGCCAATCATCTCCCTAAGCTTCCACAAAGTTTTCCCTCTGCCTTCAATTATGTTTCCTTGCCAGCTATTGTTCTAACTCTAAATGGAGCTCAATGGTTCTATCAACCATGATGTTTCCATGATTTCCATCATTCTGAATTTCCTGATCATTTCCCTGTGTTCTCAAAGCTTCTTGTACATATACCTATCATAGAAATTATCTCTGGATTGGAGTTATCTCTTTCTTTTTATATCTTTATAATTAGTCCTAGGACAAGACTCATGATCTTCATGTTCTCAGTTCCTTGTAGATTGATTTAAACACAGGTGTTGATAGCTATTGTTAGAATAAATTGATAAAATCAAGTGTAAATAATCAATAAACCTGCGAAAAGACTATCATGAACCAAATGCCCACCAAGAGAATGGATGTGTAAAGGGTGGTGTTTACATGGCACACTGTAGAGCTGTCATTCTTAAGATGTCCCCAGACCAGCAGCAACAGCATCCCATGTGTTAGAAATACAAACTCTTCGGCTTTGCTGCAGACCTGCTGAAACAGAAACTTGAGTTACACCATAGGAATCTTTTTGCAAGTTCTGAGGATCACATCTAGGGCCATGTGCATGTGTGGCAAGCACTCTACCATCGAGAGTTAACATTTCATCTCAGGATTCTGTTTTAATAAACTGTCCAGATTGTTCAGAAGCACACTGAAGTCTGAAAATTCAGAAAAAAAAAATTCTGAATGAAAAAGATTCTAACAACAACAAAATAATAAAGTCTGAAAATTAATGTTCCACAACAGTGAGCATAAAAAAATACATACAAATAAATGCAATACTATGGAAGAATTTCACAAATAAATTACTGAATGAAAGAAGTCAGATGTAAAATATATACTGTGTCGATAAATCCATTTACACACTCCAAAAGCAAGTAAAATAAATCATTATTAGTTCAGCACAAGTGGTGACATTTGGTCACTCCAGCTGCATAATTGTGACCCTTGTTAAAAATCTAGCCCTTTAAATGCTTTCCATACCTCTGGGTTCTAGAACTTCTCCTCTTCCAGTTGCTACTTTGGCTTGCATTGACTTTAGCATCGGAAATTGTTGATAGCAACATGGAATCATGAAGGGAGCCTGATACTTAGAACAGGAAAGAATTTGGTTGCTACCGAAAGAGCTCAAAACAATGGAAAATCTTGTTTAACTTGAAACAGCAGAGCCTAAAGCAACTTATCTAGGAATACGTGAAGCACCTGTAGCCTCTTGATTTTCTTCTTCCATCACAAAGCATAATATAATATACTATCGAGACACTGTCTTCATGCCAGACATGTAAGGTGAAGCGCAAGTTCAAGAATTGAAAGCCCGTATGTGAGAGACAGTGAGAAATGCAGCCAAGTTCAGGTAGAAGACGTGGCAGGCGTCAGTCATTAACAGAGCACAGCTCTGTGAGGGAGGAAACGGGAGGGCACAGGAGGACGGGCTTCACTGGGGGGTTAGAGGTGCCAAAGGAGAACACAGCACAGGGATCAACTTCCGTGTCCCACTTTTGCCTGGGGCTGGTCTGGATTTAAATGAACGACTATGCTTAAGCTCGCAAGGCAACGCTCAGAAGCCATAAGCTTTCATAGCTATTTGCATCTGAGAGGAGCCTCTCACAGCTATCTAAGGTGTGACACCTTTGCCAGGTGGCATTTCCTTGGCAGAATAGATGGATGTTATCGTTGTGAGAAAAAGAAATCAGTCTCTTTTTTTTAACAGATTGCTACTCATTGGTATCTTTTTGGACAAGCAGAGCAATTCTTTGTGATTAGTTTTGGGGATACCAGAAATGTAAAAGACTTTGATGGAAAGGAAGTGTATGTTGTAACGCACGGAAGTCTCGACTGTGTAACAGAGTTCTTTCAGGAAGGATATGTGACTGGAGGAGTAGTGTCTATACTTTTCATGACAATACTAATATGGGCCCAAGGACTGCTGTAGCTAGAAACATTGTCTTTATCATCCCACGAGATATGCAGCCAATCAACATAGCTAAGCACACCTTTCTTAATCACTGGCCTCATTAGTTTCTATTCATTATGTGGTGCGTATTGCAAATATAATTTTTGCCTTAAAAAGATGCCTGTCTGAGTGAACAAGAAACAGACACACACAATCTCAGGAATCTTAAACACTGAACAACCAAATCAATTTACATGAATAGTTGCAAACGTGCAAAGTCACGATTCCCTTTCAGTATATGCAGGTACATAGAATTCTAACAAATGCAGTACCTCTGTGGAAAAGAACTCATCAATAAAATAAAATATGGCACTCCATAATTTTCCTTGTAAAGACTATTTTTCTCCTTTAGTAAAAACAAACAAAAGATAACTAACTCTTAGAAATACTGACAGGAATTTTTGCAGTACAATGTGTTGATTAATTCAAAAAATTCTCCCAGGTCATCTTTTCATCTAGTGAAGACTGTTTCTGCTTTAGTTAACATTCAGTTTATTAAAATCACAAAATCATGGGTCTGCTGAACCTCTGAAAACCATTTTTCCTATGTATTGATTACAGATTTGATTGTTTTTGTATGCTTTTCCATTATAATTTAAGATGTATTTTAGAATATATCACATTCTTGCACACCAGATACAACACACACAGATGCAGTTACAGAATGTGTTACTAAGGAGATACTTAAACTTACTCTAAAATATGGATACCATGAGTTTAACTATTTCTTCAGTGCATGTGTTTTTATGCCTCCCAAAGATCACAGCTGTATTAGATAATCTCTTCTCAGGCTTTGGGCTAATTTTGGTACCTTCCTAGGCTATAGCCGCATCAGAACAATTAAATATACAGGTTTTGATGAGTTCCTTATTATGCCAAGGGACTAACCTTCTCTCAAGCTGATTCAACTCCAAACTTGAAAATATCTACACCTTTCATGCATGTTTTCTCTTCTAAATATATACACTTTAATTTTTTTTTCTAGGCATGATAGTACACTATAACAACTCCAGCACTCTGGGAGGCTGAAGCAGAAGGACTGCAAATTTGAGCCAAACCTGGGTCATTTAGTAACTTAACAAGACAAAAAAGGAAGAAAATGAACTGGAGAATAAATCAGAGAGTTCTAGGTGCAATCACCGGTACCATCAGAAAAAAAATCACAGTAAGAACTTCCAAGCTGACAAACTAACAGCAAGTACAGCAACCTTTCTTGGGCACATCACCTCGCTTCTACATCCATCAGCTTCCTACTGTTATTTTATTTGTTTCAATTTCCTTTTGGATATTTTAAAGCAAGGCTAAGATGTCATGCCATTTCTCCCATAAATACTTCAATATGAATCCCAAAAAGGAAGAGAATATATCTTTGAAATGCCATTACCATCACTAACACTGTGCATAGCTTTCTGTTATGATCAACTCCCAGTCCATTTCTGAGCTATAACCATGTTTTATTTTACTTGGTTTGCTTAATCAAGCAAAAAAACAAATTCTCTTATGCGTTGGTTGGTTTTTTAAGTGTTTGACTATGAAATAGTGCCTTTTTTGTAGGTGTTTAGTTACTCTGACTTGGAAGGACAAATTGGGTGTCCTCTGGAGTATCTGCAAATGTATGCAATTGATTCCTTCCTCCTGGTATCATAAAACTTGTTTCTTTTCTTGAAATATTTCCTGTTGATTGGAAATTTGTGCTAAGATGTTGAATTGATCCAGGTTCAATATTTGAGGGAAGAACCTTATGAGTGTTTTATAATAGGTGCCATTTCTCTAACAATGTGTTACATCAGATGTCACATTTGATTACCTCACTTCTTCAATTTTGTTTTAATTTTTATAACTTATTCTGATTTTTATTAGTAGTAAGCTTATTGGTACCATTTAGATCACATAATGATCACATTCATCCTAAAGATCCTGTACCTGTACATGAAATGTCTTGATTCCTCTTTCTTCCCATTCCCCCAACTCCGTTCAACCACTCCTCCCCTCATTACAAAACTTTGTTTCCATTTTATCCTTCTTTTCTCATTTTTCCCTTCCTTCTTCCCTCTTCCCAGTTTCCCTTTCCATCTGAATAACTTCTTCCTATTTCACAATGCTGAGATCAGTCAGTGGGTTTAGGCTGATCACTTTGATTTCCTTCATTGTAAGTTTCTCTGTCAGTATTTCACCAAATAATTCTAGCATCTATCAGTGGTTGTTGTTTATTATACACTGAGTATTTCACTGTCTTTGTTATGGGAAATGAATTTCTTGTCTGTCTGTGTTAATTAGCTAGACTCCTTCTGAATTTCTTTAGAGACTAGGCCTATACAGTTAAACTAATATAGTGTTTAAAGAAGGCAGGATAAGTGCTTAATTCATTCTTTTTAATTGCTAATATTTACAGTAATGAGTCGAGGCCCTCACAATATCCAGTAATGTTAAAAACATGAGTTTGTCATGTTTTTCTTCTTTCTCTTTCTCCCTCTCCTCCACCTCCTCCTCCTCCTCCTTCTCTTCCTTAGGTCCCATGAGAAACCCATTTTTAGATGCTCATATATTATAATCAACTGCAGTCTTTTGGCCAAAAGAAGTCTCTTCCTGTCGGCTTCTACTTTCTTTTGACCCAACCCTGTGATAGCTTCCTTGCTTTCTGGGAATTCATCTCCAGTAGATCCTGCCTGACCCAGAGAATCAGTCATTTCCCTAAGGAGCTCTTGTTCCTTTTCATAGCATATTTAAGATGATGATTTGGGATTCTTATTCATTGCTCCTGGTTTGTCACATGTTTGTGCCTTTGTTGTGATTTTACACTTATAAAGTGTGCATTTTTTTTTCTAGGAGAAGAAAAGAAAGTCATGAGCTTTGGCTAATATTTCCAATTTAAGTTAGGTGTATCTCATCTCTTTGGATTGTCCTCTCTCTGAAAAATATTAATTCCAAATATTGTTAAAACAATTATTTACTTGCCTTTTCCTATGTTCAAAATAACAACATGGATTAGCAGTAAAGTAGTGACTATACATTAAGATTTCTTTGCACTTTAAGGTCTATAGTTAAAATGTTGAATTCTAGGGTCAGACTACATTGTCTATTCTAAGACGTTGACCTGAATTGTTATATTATTGCATTTTTATATACTTGTCATTTTTTATTAATAGCGCCATGTAGTTATTATCTCCCAGGCACTGGGGAATAAATAGGTGTCACCTATTAGCTTTCTTGTTTAGCTCATCTGGCTAATTTATCACCCAGAACATGCTGGGAAGCCCTTCCCTCCTAGGCTATCATATGTGATAACTGATACTGATTCACAGCTCGACTCCCTTCCTGACCTGTTGTTAGGGGTGATCACCAGAACTAACTGGCCCTTGGTATAACTGCTGTTCTTACCAGAAACTTACTCACATTTACACGTGTTTAGATGGAAATAATTATTTATTTTATCTTCATTTTAAAGAGAAACAGCACAGAAACAACATCACAAAAACTATACAAACAATACATAATGTCAAAACAAGATGACAGGAAACCAGCAATGGTTGTTGCGGTACTCATTGTTGTCTTCCAAGCAGTTGCGCAGACTGGCAGACACAGGTAGGGAAGACAAAACAACTAAACATTAACTTGAACATTAATTGGTCCTTTCAGTACACCAGTAGAAGTTAGTAGTACACGTATCTTAGCTGTCTTGTGTATGTATACATATTTTTTCTTCCCTTCTTTATTTCTTTTCTCCTTTCCCTCATCCCGGTTGCTCTTTCCTTTTAAGCAGTTTCTTTTTCTTTCACCATAGCTATTGTACCTTTCAGTTTTTATTGACTCCATCAGATTTGTACACTAGGGAGACAACACGATGTTTACACATGTGGGTCTGATTTATTTCACTTATGAGTATGGTCTCTAGTTGCATCCATTTACCTATAAAAGCCTCGAGTTTATCTTTCTTTATAAGTGAGTAATATCCCATTGTATAAAAATGCCACATCTTTTTTATCCATTCCTCAGTGGATGGGCATTTGGGTTGTTTCCCAGATTTAGCTCTGACAAATTGTGCTGCTATAAACATGGATGAATATATATCACTGTGGTACGATGTTTTCAGTTCTTCTGGGAAAATACCTAGAAGGGGAATAGCTGGGTTAAATGGGAACTCTAATCCTAATTTTTTGAGGACTCTACAGACTGATTTTCAAAGTGGTTGCACCAGTCTACATTGCTGCCAACAGTGAAAAACGGTTCCTTTTTCCCCTCCAGCAATTTTTGTTGGTTGATTTCTTGATAGTAGCCATTCATACTGGGATGAGATGGAATCTCAGTGTTGCTTTAAATTATATCTCTTCGATGATCAGTGATGTTGAACATTTTTTTCGTGTATTTCTTTTCTATTTGTATTTCTTCATCTGAGAAGCATGTATTTATCTCAGATGCCCATTTTTGGATTGGGTCTTTGAATTTGGGGGATCTGATTTTTTAAATTCTTTATATGTTCTAGATATGTTCTTTGTCTGAGGGACAGGTAGCTAAAATGTTACCCACTCAGTGGGTTGTCTTTTCACTCTATTGGTGATTTCTTTTGAAATACAAAAGATTTTTAATAGGATGAGATTCCAGTTGTTGATTCTTTGAAGTGTTTCCCATGCAGTTTGGGTTTTATTCATGAAGACTATGCCTATCCTTGTGTCTTCAAGATTTCAACCTACTTTCCCTTCCCTTCTTTCTCTTCACAAGGTTTAGTGTTTCTACCTTAATATTTAAACATTTGATCCATTCTGAGTTTATTTTACTGCATGATGATAGACATGGCTCTAGTTTTAGTCTTCAGCATACAGAGAACCAGTTTTTGCAGCACCATTTATTAAGGAGACCATCTTTTTGCCAGTGAACATGTTTGGCCCCTTTGTCAAAGATAAGGTGACTGAGTATGTTTGTAGCTATGTCCACATTTTCTAATCTGCTACACTGGTCCTCAGGTCTATTCTTGTGCCAGTACCATGCTGATTTTATTACAATACCTTTGTAGTATAATTTCAAGTCAGGGATTGTGATGCCTCCTGATTTGTCTTTGTTGCCCAAGATTGCCTTTGCTATTCTAGGTCTCTTCTGGTTCCAGATGAATTTTAGGAATATTTTCTATAGACCTGTGAGGTATACTAAAGGTGTTTTAGTTGGGATTGCATTGAATCTGTACAACAAGTTTGGGAGTATGGCCATTTTCACAATGTTGGTCCTTCCTATCCACGAGCAAGGAATATCTTTCCATTTTCTGATACCCTCTTCAATGTCTTTTTTTCAGAGTACTGTGATTTTCAATATATAAATCTTTTAATTCCTTTGTTAGATTGATTCTTAAGTATTTCAGTTTTTGGATGCTAATATGAAGGGTGAGGTTTCCCTAATTTCTCTCCCTATAAGTTTGTTGTTCGTGTACAAGAATGTTATTGATTTTTGAGTGTTGACTTTGTATCCAGCCATATTACTGAATTTGGTTATTAACTCTAGGAGTCTTTTGATGGAACTTTTGGGGTCTTTTAGGAAGAGCACCATGTCATCTGTGAATAATGACAGTTTCTCTTCTTCCTTTCCTCTCCTTATTCCTTTTGTATCTCTCTCTTGTTTAATTGCTCTGGCTAACGCTTCCAGAACTATATTGAAAAGACAAGGTGATAGGAGAAATCCTTGTCTTAGTCCTGATTTTAGAGTGAAAGGTTTCACTTTTTGCCCATTTAGTACGCTGTTGGCTGTTGGTTTGTCATAGATGGCTTTTATCAGAGTGAGGTAAAGACCATCTATTCCAATTTTCTGTAGGTTTTTCTTTTATCATCAACGAGCGCTGGACTTTATCAAAAGGTTTTTTTTACATCTATTGAGATGATCATGTGATTTTTGTCCTGGCTCTGTTGATATGGTGTATTGCATTTATTGATTTGCATATTTTGAACCATCCCTGCATTCCTGGGATAAATCTCACCTGCTCATGGTATGTAATCTTCTTCCTGATTTGTTGAATTCTGTTTGCCAGTATCTTGCTGAGGATTTTTGCATCTATGTTCATTAAGGAGATTGGCCTGTAGTTCTCTTTTGTGGTTGTATCTTCCTCTGGTTTTGGTATCAGGATAATACTTGCCTCCAGGAAGAATTAGGGGAGTATGGTTTCCCTTTCAATTTCATTAAAGAGTTTGAAGAGTATTGGCATTAGATCTCTACATTTCTTGTAGAATTCAGCAGTGAATCCATCATGACCTGGGCTTTTCTTTGTTGGTAAGTTTTCAATTACATTTTCAACCTCAATAACTGATATTGTCTTATTGAGAATTTTTATATCTTCTTCATTCAGCTTTGGTAATTCATATGTATCTAGGAACCTGTTCACATCCTGTTTTCCATTTTATAAGACTAAAGATTTTCAAAGTATTTATTGATGATCTTCTGAATTTCTATGGGATCTGTAGTGACTTCACCCTTACCACTCCTCAATTCATGAATTTCAGTCTTTTCATTCCTTTTCTTGGGTAAGTTTGGCTAAGGGTTTATCAATTGTATTTATTTTTTTCAAAGAACCAACTCTTTGTTTCATTTATTCTTTGTTTTGTTTTCTTGGCCTCCACTGTGTTAATTTCTGCTCTGATCTTTAGTTTCCTCCATTCTCTGGGCTTTGGGTTTGTCTTGCTCTTCTTTTTCCAGAAGCTTGAGGTGCAGCATTAGATTATTTGTGCTTGTTCTGATTTCTGATGTGAGCATTCACTGCTATAAGTTTCCCTCTTAGGACTATTTTCATAGCGGCTCGCAGGCCCTGGTATGTTGTGTTTGCATTCTCATTTAGTTGTAGGTGTTGTTTAATTTCTTCCTTTATTTCATCTGTGACCCATTGATTGTTGAGGAGGGTATTGTTTAATTTCCATGTGTTTGTGGAGTTTTTGCAGTTTCTTTTACCATTAATTTCTAATTTCATTGCACTATGGTCAGGTATTACGCATGGGATAATTTCAATTGCTTTGCATTTAATTAAGCATGTTCTGTGGACTAGTATATAGTCTATTTTAGAGAACATTCCATGTGCAGCTGAGAAGAATGTGTGTTTTGATGATAGACTGTGGGACAGTCTAAAAACATCCACTAAGTCCATTTGCTCACAGGTTTGGTTCAGTTCTGTTCTTTGCTAATTTTTTGTCTAGTTGATCTATCTCTTTGTGATAATGGGGTATTGAAGTCTCTCATTATAATTATGTTACTGCTTATTTGATTTTTCATGTCTATTAATAATTGTCTTATGTAAATGAGTGTTCCTGTATTTGGTGCATTTATATTTATGACTGTTATCACTTCCTCTTGAACTTTCCCCCTAACAAGTACGGAAGGACCTTCCTTAGCCCACTTGCTCATGCTTGGTTTGAAGTTGACATTGTTTGCAAAAAGAATAAGCTACTGCTGCTTTTTTCTGGGTCCCTGTGCATGGGAGATTGTTTTCCATCCTTTGATTTTCAGTCTATGAATTTCTTTTTGCCTTAAATATGTTTCTTGTATACAACATATTGTTTCACCTTGTTTCTTCCTCCACTCTGCCAGTCCGTTTATTTTGATTGGTGATTGAGGCCATTTACATTCATGGTTGTTACTGGATACATATTGGCTTATCTTGGCCGTAGTATTTTCCTGTTGTTGTTGGTTCCCTGCTTTTCCCCTCTGTTTAATTGCTTGCCCTTCCTGATGGTTTCATTCTGTTGTTGTTCTTGGAATTGTCATTTTTATCTCTATGTGGCTTATCTTTTAGTACTATTTGTAGAATTGGTTTGGTGTTCATAAATCTCTTCAACTGTTCTTTGTCATGGAAGTATCTTATTTCTCCATTAATTTTGAAAGATAGTTTTGCAGGGTACATCAATCTGGGTTGGAAGATGTTTCCTTTCAGGAACTGAAATACTTCACTCCAAGCTCTTCTTGACTTGAGGGTTTGTGTTGAGAAGTGTGCCATGATTGTGATGGGCTTTCCTTTATAGTGATCTGTTTCTTTTTCCCTAACAGCTTTTAATATTCTGTTTTTGTGCTGAATTTCTGGAATCTTGATTATTATATGTCTTGGTGTAGTTTTATTTTGATCATTGTCTTGGTTACTTTTTTCTCATTGCTGTGACAAAATACCCAACACCCAAAATGAAGGGAGGAAAGGTTTATTTAGCTTACAGTTTGTGGAGGTCTCAGTCCATACTTGACTGGCTCAGAGGCAGAGTGGCACATGGCAGAGGGCAAACGTTCATGGCAGCAGAGCACAGCAAAAACAACCAGAGCAAAAGGCAGGAATTGCTGCACGTAGTCTCCTTCCTTCCCTTACATTGTAAACAGGCTACCCCCACCCAGGGGGCATGTAGCTCCCACACAAGGTCCATGCCCTCCTCTTCCACAGGCTCAGGATGTGTACAAAGTAAGCAGCCTGGTTTCCTGCTGAATCACTCAGCCAAACCTCTAGACTCCCCAAGTTGACACAATGTATCAACCATAACAGTCATGAATGTTTGGAGTTCTAAATACTTCATTTATTTGTATGCCAAATTCTTTTTCCACACTTGGAAGTTTTCTGCCATTATTTCTGTGAAGTTTTTTTTTTTTTAATGTCATTTGTGCTGTCTCCAGCTTTCTATTGACTGCAAGCAATCTTGTGTTATTCTTCTTTTCTTCACCTTCTAACTGCTGGATTGACTTTTCATGGTCTGTTGCTAATTTTAAGATATCTTTTTTTCATGATCACTAGCTATAATTCTCTTTTCAAGATCTGAAATCCTATCCTCTCCATTTAACCTGTTGCATATACTTTCAAGGGAGGTTTTAATCTCTTGGATTCCTGTTTGGATCTGTCCAATGGATTCCATTTCTTTTCTACATTGGACATTATTTTTTTCCATCATTTTCCTAAGCTCATCTATTCTTTTATCTGTGTCTTCCCTAATATCTTAGATTTTGAGCATCATTTCTTTGTGTACCTGAGAAATTATCTTCTCCATAGCCTTTTCCACTTTTTTTTTCACTTCTGCTGCTATCATTTCAGAATGTTCCAGTGTCTGATTCTGATTTAATCTATCTCGTTGAGTTCTGGGCTTGTGGGCTGGGGGCCTGGGGTTACATTTTCCTTCTGTGTCTTGTCATTTTCTATTTTCTCTTTTATATTTTGTTTTCTATGTTGATACTTGCCAGTTTCTTATTATATATAGCTTTATTACTAGTATTTAGGTTTCCTTAGAGGGCATCTGTTCTTCAGGAGATGTCTTCTAGATGTAGGTGATTTCTTATAGCTGTCCCAAGGCCCTAGCTTCCCAATTTGTAAAGGGTGCAAGATTACTATTTGGCTCAGCTCTCAATACTTTAGTACTGGGCTGTGGTTATGATTATGACCTCATATAGTCACACATCATACAAGAGAGAAAAACTATTTCTAACATGTATAACATCCTGGCTAAAGTAGTCCAGTTAGTAATAACAATAGTTTCAAGTGCAGCTTAACTACTGATAAACTATGGTAACCATTAGCCTGTTACCTCTAACCATAGGAGTAAAATCTAAAATTAAAGGATGGTTACCCAAGTTTTGGGAAACTAGAGGACACAGGCGGGAAAGAATAAAACAGAATTCAAAGGAGTAGTCAGAAAGTTTCAATTCTCCCTTCAAGTTTCAATTCAGGAAGCAGTTGAGGGAAGAGTGCAAGTGGGTCTATAGGAAAGAATGGGAAAAAAAGGGTAAGAAACCAAAGCACTGAAAAACTGAAGGGAAAAAGAAAAAGAGAATGGAAATGAACAGGAGAGAAGAAAGAAAGAAAAGGGAGATGAGAGGAAGAGAGGAGAAAAGGAAAAGAAAAAACCCTAAATACAAAAATAACTACAGAATACAGAAGAAAGCAAGATGACCTCCAACCAGACAGGAGAGGGACAGCCAACCAATTAGACAAACAAGAGAATGAAAGTAGTAAAGTACCTCTGGTGTTTACAGTTCTGTGACAGTGTCCATATTTAATTCTATAAATGTGTTGGGTATGGAGCTGATCTTGGACCCTAGATGTGGGACCTGGGACTGAACTTCTGCTGGTGGAATGTTCCCAAGTCCCACTGCTGGCTTCTCACTGCTGCTTCAGACACTTCCACGCTGCTGGTCTTGCCTATTACTCTGCCTTCCAGAGGTGTGTGTGCGCCCATGCACCTGGTACCTGGCTGTTGTCCTGTGTCTCAGATCTTGGGGTTTGTGTCAGTCTACTTGACAAAAGTGTGTGTCCTCACACCCCTCTCAAAGACCCCACCATCTCTGAGACAATGCGGAAAGCACCGAGCACAGACTCTCACTCCGCCAGCGGGCTCCACCGTCCAGAGGAAATGAAGGAAGCACCAAAAGCAGACTCACTTTCCCCTAGCAGACCCCACTGCCCCAGAGGGCATGGAGGAAATCAGAAATAATTATTTCTTAAGCAGAGTATATTAAATAAAAGTAGCAACACTCTCGAGTATATTTACATTCCAATATTTATTATAATAAAGAAAATTAAGTATACTCTATTACATTTACTCTTACTATTGCAACTATGTTTTGTACACTTTATAGTAATAGGAACTCATGGTCTTTTATAAATTTGGCTTATTTCTTTCTTCTCCATTTCATTTTATTAGTACATGTTTGTAATTTATGCAGTTTACAATCATCTTGGAGAGTGATTACATGTGTATATACAGCTTATTTTTTAAAATCCCCTCCTTATTCCCTTCTCCTCTCCAATCCTCTCTTTTCATGCTACTTGTTTAGCACAAGTTATGACTTACAATGTTACATTGATTCAGGTTATTATATTCCTGTCCTTAGCACAACTTTGTACCTCTAATTCCCCCTTCCCCTACTCCTATCTCTCTCCTGTTGCCGTGGACCCTTTCCCTATTGGATGTGATCTGTCCCCTTGTCCCTTTATATCCATCTTTTATTCTTTGCTTTGTACTTTGCCTCACCCAAGTGAGGGATAGTACACGGTTATTTCTGTCAGTGTTATACTTTCCAGGTACATCCATTTGCCTACAAATGCCTCAAATTTCTATTTTTTATAGCTGAGTAGTATTCCATTATACATAGATGCACATTTTGTTTATCTAATCATCTGTTGATAGGTATACAGGCTGCTTCCAGGATTTTGCTATTATGAATTGTGCTGGTACAAATACTGGTATACAAGTAGTGCTGTGGTAATGATGACTTTAGTTCTTTGGGGAAGATATCTGGCAGGGGGATAGTTGAGTTGTACAGAATCTCTAGTTTTAATTCTTTGAGAAATATCCATACTGATTTCCATAATGGTTGGACTAGGTCTCATTCCTACCAACAGTGTGGGAGGGTTCCTTTTTCACCACAGCCATGCTAGCATGTTATTGATTCTGAATGATTGCCATTTTTCCAGAGTAAGATGGAATCTTAGCATTGTTTTAATTTGCATTTATTTAATGGCCAAAGATATGGAACATTTTTCATATATTTCTTGGCCATTTGCGTTTCTTCTTCTGTAAAGTGTCCATTCACTACTCTAGACCATTTCTTGACTGAGTCTTTAATTTTAGGTGGTTTAATCATGTTTTTTCAGTTCTTTGTATATTCCAGATATTAATCCTCTGTCTGAGGAGTAGCTGGAAAATATTTTTCCCATTCTTTAGGTGGTATTTTTACTCTACCGACTGAATTTTTACTGTACAAAAGATAGTTAATCTCATATAATCCCATTTGTTGATTCTTGCTGATTTTTCTCATGCAGTTGAGGTTCTGTTTAGAAAGTCCTTTCTTGCTCCTATGTCTTCAAGTATTTTACCTATTGTGTCTTCCAGAAGGTTTAATGTTTCTCTTTTAATGTTAGATCTTTGATCCACTTTGCTTTTAATTTATGTATGTGCTGAGAGACAAGGGTCCAGTTTCATTTTTCTACACATGGATAACCATTTTTCCCAACACCATTTGTTCAATACACTATCTTTCCTCCAACATATGCTTTTGACTCTTTTTTAAAGATCAAATAGTTGAATATGTCTAATGAGGTTCCAATGTCCTCAGCTCTGCTCCGTTGGTCTATGTGTATGTTTTTGTTCCAGTACAATGTTTTATCACTATTGCGTTGTAGTGTAGCTTGAAGTCTGCTATTGTCATGCCACCTGCCTTGCTCTTATTGCCCAGAATTTATTTTGTCATTAGGGGTTTCTTCTGGTTCTGTGTGCATTTTAGGGTTGTTCTCTCTAGCTCCGTAAAGTATATTGTTGGTATTTCAATTGGACCCTCACTGAATCTGTATACCACTTTTGAAGTATGGCCATTTTGACAATATTGGTTCTACCTAACCAGGAGCAAAGGCTATCTTTCCATTTTCTGATGTCCTCTTCAATCTCCTTTTTCAGAGTACTATAGTTTTCTTTGTTAAGGTCTTTCAGTTCTTTGGTTAGGTTGACTTCTAAGTATTGTACTTTTCTTGAAATGACTATACAGGGTATTATTTTCATAATTTCTCTCTCATCCCGTTCGTTGTTGGTGTACACAAACACTAACGATTTTTGTGTGTTGGACTTGTATCATACTACTTTGCTGAATCAACTTATTTCAACTGAGTACAATTACCACCATGATTATTTTGATACTTAAATTACTAGAACTTTGTCTCATTAGCAGCACCCCGATATTTCTTAACACTGTCTACTCTCTGGCAACAATGTCTCTCTAAAATGATCACAAATGTTATTGCCTCAAGACTTGAAATAAGCTGAGTTCCAGAGTGTGGGCCTCTTTTAGAGTATGATAATAATTATACCAGGTAGAGTATCTGTCTCACCCTTACCATTTGCCCTCTCCCTTTCAGTTCTCACTGGTATAGTTTGCAAATGCTAGTGTCTGCTTTTATCTGACAAGGACCTTTGTGGACGGCTGGGTTCCCCACTGGCAGGTTGGAAGTTCTGGGGGATTAATGCTCGCTGGGAGCAGCCCTCAACAATGAGCAAAGGAAGTCGGATATAAATTCCCAACTCCGTTACCACAGATGGGAGAATGCTGAAGTGTCCCTTTCACACTGAATCTCAGGGCTCCACGTTACCAGCAGCGGTAAAGTGCAAAATAACGGGGTTCCTATCACCAGCTTCTTCTTTCCTATCTCATTTTTCTATTCATGTCCTTTCTCTAGAATCTTTGCCTCCATATCTGCTTCTGGATTACATAAATCTCCAGAGATCAAAGCCCTGACACTAGAAATGCTTCTGCTGCTATAGTAATAGAGTTAGAAAATGCACATTTTCCACTGATTAACACTGATTTTATTTTTCAGTTTAAAGTTTTCCCTTGTAAGAGCTACCTTACTCATCATGGGTGACTTCACTCACGAGTTTCTTCTACTTTGACAAAAGGTGGATAATAAATACTTGATGATGACAGTGTGATGATAGTGACAAAGACATTTTTTATCTAAATGACTGAACTTTTTCAAAGAATTCATTTGAACTCAACTAGCATTTATTAGACACTTAGGTGTCAAGGCTTGGGCTAAGTTCTAAGAACACAAAAGTAAAATATCTGAGGGTAAATAAATTAGACATTTTCCTGTCAGAAAGCTGGAGAATTAAAAAGACCATGTTTTGACATTTATAACCCTACAAAGGTCACATTTTCAACAAGAAGGATTCTTCTATATTAAAAAGGAATGGCTATTTAAGAAAAAGACATAGAGGAATTTGGGGCAATATATCAGGATCAATTGCAGTGATGGACTTTCTTATTTTGCCTCAAACCTTTTCAAAGTCCTCATTAACCTTAGACTCAACATTTTTTATATCAGATGCTAAGCTGAGTTGGCAACCCATAGCAATTTCCGACTTCCATTAGCATTTCAGAAACATTAAATTCTGTCAAAAGTGTTTTCTCTATTGGAGAACTGTGTATTTTTTTTTAGAGATTGCCAAGAAACAAGTGTAGACCTTACTAAATTGAATAGCATAAGGAGCCAGTGTAAATCCAACACTGAGGTGTTTTACAAATGTATTTGTGCTGATCATTTAATTACGAAAAGTAAAGTATACATTTCTTCTCACTTGTTTGCAATTAATATGGAAATACATGAGCAAATACAATCCATTAAAGACCATAATAGTTAAATGTATAAATAGGAGAGGATTTGATTTCTCTGACCAAGTCTTAAGACACGTAACTTCTTTCCAAATCTACAATGAGTTCTTCTCAGTATCAGACTCTGCTGTGGTGTTTATTTCTCAGAGAAACAGCGTCTTTTGCTGATTCACTGCTGATTCCTGCCTTCTTTCTGTTGCCAAGAAATATTTCTCTTCCTGACAGTCTTCTATCATGTTAGCACGTTGCACAATGAGGTACGCTAGAGATGTCTTTTATCCTCCTTTGAAATGATACTAAAACACGTCTGTTTAAAGAAGTTAATGTGACTGACTTATTTGGCAATAGCAACAACTTCAAATGGAGATGCATGTGCTGATTTCACTGGAAAATATAGTGTCTCTCTGAGTTTCCATGGTACAAATCAGCTTAAAATCTTGGCGAGCTCTTGGGAGGTTTTGGCTTTTACTTCATGGTTATTCTCATTCCCAAAATGACATCCTTGAACCTCTACCTGATATTCTGGTAAATACATGAGTTTGATATACACTCTGAACAGAAATGCATCAACAGTTGCAAACATACGTTTTACTACTTATAAAGCTATGAATACCAGTGCCCACTTCATAGTTATTCCTTTTCCTCCTTTCATTACTTTTATTCATCTAATTTCATTTGAAATATCCCTCTTCCGAGTCTAGTTCCAGTTTAGAAACTGTAAAAATTCATTTGGTGAGGAAGCCATTGGAATTGGTCAAGCCCTTCATATTAAGAGATAGAAAATCCAAAATTTCATTGCAAATCTGAAATGTTTTTTGAAGTTCTGGTTGTCCAAAGCTATTTCTAGTATCATATTTAAAGATAAACAGCCCGAGACCTAGTTATTATACAAATTAGGATAAATAGGGGAGATGCTATCCGTGAAACTGTTGACTAGAACAATGAATGTAGAACTTTAGAGACAGTAAATATATAGTGTAAAACCCCCCATTTCTCCATCCTGATCTCCTGGCAGATATTAATAAATCTCCTCCCTCTTGTGCTGAATCTAGGCAAGTCTTTGTTGCAATGTTCACAAAAGCACTATCCCTAGGCTAATGTTGAGTCTTGGATGGCAATGTCTTTTGGGTACAGGATAAACAATGTATGAAATAAATTGGCATTTTTCCTTCTTTTAAACACTTTTATTGGGGTATAAGGGACATACAAACAACTACACATACTTGACGCATACAGTTTGATGAGTTTGGACCTAAGCAAATATCTGTGGCACTATGAAAGCAAAACAGTAGACATAGCCAATACATCTTCATTTCCTTGTGCCTCTTTGGTCTGGTTTGGTGTTTAAAACATTAAAATGAGATCTACCTTTTTAAATTTTAGGGTGCATAATACTGCATTGTTAAACTAGCACCACGGAAATTTTGTACTCATTGAACTACTGCTGTTTGTCCTCCCCTCAGCCTCAGAAACCACCACTGTGTTCTCTGCTTCTATGAGTTTATTATAGATGCATCCTAGAAGTGGAATCGTAATGCGTGCTACTGTGACTAGTTGTTTCACTTAGAGCAGTGTCCTCCAGGTTTGCCTTCTTGTGGCACATAACTGAATTTACTTCTTTTTTGAGACGGTATAATATTCTGCTGTGTGAATGTAATAAATTTTTGGTCATTTGTTGGAGAACATGTGGGTTTTTTTCTATATCTTGGCTATTGCTAATAAGACTGCAGTAAACATGGTATGTAAATAGTTCTTTCATATCCTGATCAAATATATGTATTTCCTATCAACAGTGGGTACATGCTCTTACTCTTCCATGTTTTTCAAAACTGTATTTTTAGCCTTTTTGACAATAGCTGTCTTATCTACAGCCCAGCTGTGCTGGGGTAGTGATTATGTTGCCAAGACCAAAGAAAATACCCAAAGATAATTTGTGAAAGATAAGCTTTATTACGATATCAAGAAAAAAGGATAAGACCCAGTGGCAGCAGGCTGAACAGGCAATTTACCAGAAGCTACTTAAAATACCAAGTGGGCTGGACTGGTTAATCACTAGAAGGTCCAGTGGGGGTGGACTGGACAGGGAGATGGCCAGAGAGAAAACAAAGTGTCCCGTGGCAGCCAGGTGGACTGTACCACTCCACAATGCCCTGTTATGCACTCAGTTATTGCAGGGAGTTTTAGAGGTCAAATGACACAGCAGTGAACTCATTAGCTTGCCTTGTCCCCTTGTATTACCAGCATTCCAAAGGGCAGTTGACGTAGCATACAGGAAGTGAAGGCATCTTCTATAGATTATACCATTTTTCCCAGCTCCCAGAGACCTTTACATAATATTTATCTGGTCTATTCCCTCTGGGAATAGTTACAATGTCCCCTTGACTTGGCAAAAGTCTTGAGAACACAAAAGAGATGTTTGAGGGACATGGTGCTAAATGTCATAGTTTTTCTCAGGGATTCTACAAGAACCAACAGGTGTAAGAGGTTATGTCCTGATAGTTTCTATCTAAATCTCTCTGATAATTAATGATATTGAGCATCTTTTCATGTACTTATTGATGCCTTGTGTGTCTTTTTTGGAGAAATATCTGTCCAAGATACTGCCATTGTTTGATCAGGTGTGTGTGTGTATGTGAGTGTTGGCTATTGAGTTGTTTTTGAAATTAATCCCTTATCAGACATATGGATTGTTGCTTCTTATATCTCATCATATCCTACCTCAACCAGAGCAATATCAGGTACAGATGAATTAATAAAGCAGCTGATCTCTTTTCCCTGGGCTCTAAAATTATAAGATTGCTATCCCAGATGCTCGCTCTTGGATTGGGTCTTTAAATGTGGGGAATCTCATTTTTTTTTCAGTTCTCTATATGTCCTAGATATTAGTGCTTCATCTGAGGAACACTGGCTAATCCACTCTGTATGTTGCCTCTTTACTCTGTTGGTGGTTTCCTTTGCTGTGAAAAAGCTTTTTAATAAGATCAGATTCCAGCTGATTCTTTGTGATATTTGTCTGTATGACTGGGGTTTTGTTCATGAAGTTTTGCCTATACCTATATGTCTTCACAAGTTCTACCCATTCTATCTTCCAACAGATTTAGTGTTTCTGTTTTAATATTTGTATCTTTGATCCATTTTGATTTTAATTTAGTGTATGGTGAGATATATGCATCTAGATTCAAGTTTTGGGGTGTGAAAAACCAGTTTTTCCAGCACCATTTATTAAAGATGTTATCTTCCTTCCAGTGAATATGTTTCGTCCCTTGTCAAAGATAAGGTGCCTGATTGTGTTTGGAGTTGTTTCTCGGTTGTCTAGTCTGTTCCATTGATCCTAGGGTCTGGGTTTTTTGGTTTTTGTGGGGTTTTTTGGTTTTGGGCTTTTGAAGGTTTTTTTTATTTTTATTTTTTTACCAATACCATGCTCTTTTTTTTTTT
>PVLD010012556.1:0-59756 GCA_004027595.1 Dinomys branickii | reverse complement strand
GTGTGTGTGCGTGTGTGTGTGTGTGTGTGTGCGTGCGTGCGTGTGTGTGTGTGTGTGTGTGTGTGTCTGTATGCATAAGCAAAGCTGAGCATGCAAGAAATGCCAGAAAAAGTAAGTAGATTGGAGATAGGAAACAAAAGATGGAGGAGCCCATTTACCTCAAATCAAATCTCCTCATTACAAGCGGATGAGTGTCTTTTATTATAAGGAACAGAGGGGAGGAGAGCACAGACACAGAGCGCGCTCTTATCAAGCATTGCCACTTCCAGGCCCCTTAATTTCAGCTTTTTCTTTCTTGTGGAAAAGACACCAGGCCCCTGGCCTCCTGGAGGTAGCACCTGTATATTCTGTCACTTCTTTTGGGCTGAGAAGAGGAAATGTTAGCTATATGCTCAGCAGGAGGAAGTTTGGAGAAGTTGCTTATCACTAAAAGAAAAAGTCCTAACTTTTAGAAGTTCCATTTTGCAATTCCAGTTACAGTAATAAGGACTTTGGGCATTGAGAAGCCAGTGAAAGTTTCTCAACAGGTACGTAGCATAATCTGATATACATTTTAAAACATCTTTGGAATCTATGATACCTCAAATAAATGCCGAAAAAGAAACCGGCTGCTGGTCGGAGAAGTGACTGTGCAGATGTGCAGGCCAACGCTCGACAGCCCCTGACCCCACCTCCGACGCTCGACGGCCCCTGACCCCACCTCCGACGCTCGGTGACCCCTGACCCCATCTCCTGCTGTGCCTGCCCTTCAGGACACCTTCTCTAGAGGACAGGGCGGACGGTAATGAGTGGAACGTGGCGGAGCGTGGTAGATGTCACTGCTGGAATTAGGCTACAAAAAGACAGGCTTTCCTTTTCCACTCTTGGGCTGGGTCAGCTGCTTTTAAGTAGGAGCTGCCCCACGGAGAGTCCACAAAACGGAGCAAGGAAGTGAAAACCCACAAGTGCAAGCCACTCACAACACACAAGTAGATCCTTCTGCTCCAGGCAAACCCTCAGATAGTTGTAGCCCAACCCATAGTTGGGCATGAAGCAGCTATCTAAACGTCTGTTCGTTGGCTGACTCATAGAAACTGTGTAAGAATGTGTTTGTGAATTTTGAGTTATAAAATTTGGTGCTAATTTGTTATACAGCAAAAGATAACTAATATTGTAGCAGCAGATGGCCCACCCCAGCCAGTACACTTCAGGTTGTTAGTTGCCCAGGTAGTTCCGGTTACAGATCCTTTTACTTTTGTTTCTTAGAAATGGCCGGTCGCTGTGATGCATAGCTGGTCACTATGATACATATTGTAAGATCCAATCCCCAATTGACAAGCCATTCTGCCTCTGTACTTCCTGCTTGTTTATCTCATATAAGCCCTAGACCACCAGAGATCAGGGCCTGATATTTTAGGAATGATCTTGATCAGTGCCCATCAACATAAATAAATCTACCTCCAAATCCTGGGTATCATTTTGTTGTTTCTGTTTGCTGTTGCAATACAAAGCTAGGTAGGAAGCTAGCATGGCGCCACGTGCCTCTAACCCCAGCTCAGGAGATTAAGGTGGAGGATTTCCACTTTGAGGCTAGGACAATAAGAGTAGAAGCAGAAAGAACAGTTAAAGGCCAGTACAATCATCAAGAGAAATGATGTCTAGTAGAGAGGCAATGGTGGGAATGGTGAGAAGTGGGCTAGGTAGACACAGGAAAGCAAATGCTTTTGTAACTTAGAGAAAGCAAGCAAAATATAGCCCTGATTTCTGCTCCATGAAGACTAACCACCAGGCCTCACAGGGAAATGGCCTGTTTCCAGTAGTGAGAGTAGCTCTGGGAGGATTCTGGCTCTTGGAGGAAGCTGTGAGGACCAGAATTCTGAGAAGAAGGCCTGGACTGGAAGAAGGGAAGGACTATGTGGCAGGGATAAAGAAGCTGATCTGAGGAAATCAGGAGTGTGACAGTGACTGGACCTGGCAACTGTCTGATCACACAGAGCTAAGATAATGGTGACATGTTTGGTAGAAGTAATCTAAGAAACTCAGCTGGATAAATATGTTACTCTGAGTGGTTAGGATTAAGCATTATTATGCTCCTTTATATCACCAGGTAAAAGCCTGGGAGTCCCCTCACCACACATCCCAGAACACAGAGTAGACAGGCTCACAAACCCAGTCTTGCAGCATTTCAGTCTCACAGTGGATGCTGGGGAGATGCAGGCAGGAAATGCAGGTCTCTTGTTGCTGTGTGACCTCAGTGGGTGATTGATAGGATTTGATAAAATAACTGCTGTCTATTCCCCTATGTGGTGGATTGACAACTGGTGATCAATTTGTGACACCCAGTTGAACTGAACCAGCACAGTGCTGGGTGTGGGAGGCCCACCTGGGGATTGTTGTCAGCATCATAAGAGGCAGAACTGGAGAAGAAGAAGTAGAGAGGCTGTTGGGAGCTGTTGAAGCTGGTGGTTTTCCTGGTGCTACTGTTGGTTCTCTTGGAGGACCTTGTCATGCTAGCATTCCTGCTGAACTCAGCTGTTCTCATCTTCGGAGAGTATAAGGAGTATAGGAGTATTAAGGAGTATAGGACCTTAGTGTTGCTGGCAATGGCTATGGTTGATTTTAGGGGAGCTCTGGTCCTTGCTTTGAGTATTACTTCCCGGCTCCAGAGGAGGAGATGGTGCGCTACCCAGTGTCCCAGAGAAACTTGTTGCACTAGTTTCCTGATAGGAGCTTGGCTGTTCTCCTCATCATCAGAGGAGCTTGGGACCTCACTGTTGCTGAGGATGGCTGTGGTACCTTTTGGGGGAGCTCTGGTTCTTACTTTGGGCATTGCCTCCTGGCTCCATTTCAGATCCCTCACCCTGCTAGCACAGATATTTCTTTCTGATGACACAGACTTTCTAGCTTCCACCATGGACCTTTGGGCCTTCCCAGTGCAGATCCATGAAATAGGCCTGAACGAGACATTGTCATAAGCTCTGGGCCTCCAGATGGATTCATGGGAGCCATTGTTATGGACTCTAGGTCTTCAGCTGGACTCATGCAGGGCATTATCAAGGGATGCAGGCAGGCCCTCAGCTAGATTCTTTGGTCTTTAGTGTGTGGACAGATTTCCTATACTCTCTTTGTATATGATTCTTTGTGTGACTATTATAATCTTATAAATATGTGTTCTGTATTGTATTATTCTCCTTGCAAAACCCCAAACTACAACACCTAGTACAGTGCCTCACACAGGCTGAGCCCACAACAGAGGAACTCATGCTGCCACCTTCTGAACTATCCTCTGCCACTGCTTTTCCAGCTCCTTGGAGGAACACACAGGCAGTGCTCTGTATCTCCAGGCAAAGATGCCCTGCCAGAGATTACAGTGAGGTACGCATCTCCACGCAGCTACTTTCTGGGAGAAGCTGCAGTCCGGTGTGTCTGCTTTACCCCAGCTGTGAACACGGCTGCTGGCTCTAACCCTTGGCTCTCTTTCCACCTTGATAAGGGAGCCTTTCAAGTGCCTTCAAGCTCAGTCCTGCCACCAGTCTAATAGAGGCCAGCACGGGGACAGTGCCTATTCACTTGGTCAACAATGCCCCACAAAGTATCCTCCTTCCTACCATTCTGTGCACACTGTCACCGCCTCTGCTTCTCCAGAAGCCACTGTCTGCTCAATGATCCATGATATACAAAGAGACAACCCACAAAATTATCAGGCTAAGATGTCAGTGGGTCATTAAAGGACAGGATACAAGCTAGGTCCAAGGTCCCACAGCAGTAAGACTCACTCCTGCCTGCTCAGCGCACCCTGTGCCTGGGCACTTGGGCCTTGTCATTCATTATGTGCTAACATACAGCTTAGAAGTCAAACCTAGTTCAGCAGCACAGTAGTTGAAGAACAAAGTAAGTAAAGGTGTTGGTACAACTCTGCTAGAAAGGACAGTCACCTGCATGGAAGATAAGACTACAGGCCAATAGCATGTGGCCAGAAAGAACAATGTTATCATCAAATCAAACATACATACATACATATATATATGTGTGTGTGTGTGTGTGTGTGTGTGTGTGCGTGTATACATATATGTGTATATATATATATGTATATATATATATATAATCTTAAACAGATTACTAATGATTCTAGAAAGAGAAATCAACTGAGAAAAACAGGTTTTATGTGTACATCTCAAGCTCACCGTTAAAAATATCCACCTGAACCCAATAAGATGTTATCAGGTTGGCTTACTATTCTACAATCCAAATATACTTGTAAATCCAAATGTGTTTCACTTAGGCCTATAATTAAGCCATAATTTCCTAATGCCCACAACTATATTTAGAAATATATTGAAAATTACATAAATTGCAAATTTTCTTAGTATTCCTCCCTACTGGGGATATCTGCCAGCTTTCTGCCATTTCTAATCTGTAATGTCAGTTTGACAGTTAAACCAAACAAGAGCTAATGTTTGTAGCAGAAGAAATAATCAGCATATCCATTCACTAGCATCCTGCTCACACATTCATTGCCAACTATAAATATTTGCTTGGGCTAAACTCTGCCATCATTATTGGAAACATTGCCACTGTGACAAAGTGATATATTTGCAGAGTAAAGCTTTTGGCATTTTGCAGATGGGGCTCAAGAATAATCAAAATGTGCATAAACTAACACTTGGGTCCCTGCAGTATCTTATGCAAGATAATGAATAATGATCCCAGACAGTGATACTACAAGTCAAACGCTGATTCATGAGTTTCATGATTATGTTCCTGGCTAACTTTTCTTTCTTTCTTTTTTTACTAACTTTTCTTAGAAGCCTCTTCAACTGACTTTTGGAGAAATTTCTAGGGGACATAATTACAGACAGTCCAAACTTGTGATGATTCAGCTTACAATTTTTCAACTCTATTGTGGTGTGAAATGAAAGTTTCTACTAAGATTTTGAATTTTAAACTTTTCCTGGGCTAGCTATGTCAGTAGGATACTCTCATAGCAGCAGCTCCCAGTCAGCCATGAGATTAAGAGGGTAAACAAGCATATTAAACACATTTTAAACCAAAAGGTATTTCGACTTATGATGCGCTCCCTGGGATACAACCCACTGAAACTGAGGAGAATTGTTCATTGTTAGATATGTACTTTAACGGATTCTGTAGGATTTTTGGAGGAGTTTTGGGTCCTACTACATGTAATGGAAGCTGTTGGTCCCCTGCCCAGATTCTCCTTAGGGGCACATGCACCCTTCCCTCAGCTGCTGAGTAGTGGCTACTAACAACCCACAGCCATCCTCCTCCTCCAGAGGCTACTCTTGGCCAAATGAGGGCCATCAGCCTGGAAGGTGTGCCCTTCTCACTCACCTGCAAATCTCAGCCATGCACTTAGTAATGCAGGGCAAAAACGGCAGGCTCCCTTCTCTCAAGGGAGGGACCAGCTATGTAGTATGGACCGTTCTCCAGATCTTCCATGGGTCTAGACCAAAGCCAGTCTCCTGAGGACACCACATTCTTGCTTAGTCTTTTCCCCCAAATCCATCCAGTTTTTCCATTACTTTTCCCTGAGAAGATTCAGGGGGATAAAAAAAAAAAAAAACCTAACTTGAGGTCTGCTATTCTAGGGAGCCCAATAGGCGATTCTCTTTGAGATTAAAAATGATGAAAAGAGAGATTTTCCAGTTGGAAGGAACAAGGAGGAAGAGGAAGGGTAGCAAATGAAAAATAAAAAGAGAGAAAGAAAAAAGAATTAAGGTGTGTTGTATACATGCACCAACTCCCGACAATAACTGCAATTGTTATGTACTGAAAATATGTGCTAATAAAAAAATGGAAGAGTAAAGGCTGGTAGCAAAATATAGGCCCCTGGGACCCAAAATTAAAATACCTGGAAAACAACAGTTTGCTGGAAAAAAAAAAATTAAGTACTGTAGATCTTGGACTGAGAGGGAGCTCACAGGAAAACTGGAAACTACAGAGAAGCTGGAGAAAATGAGCACAAAGCAGAGAAAAGAAAGAAGTTGTCTGGAAAGTCCCCTCAGGCTCTGGGAACTGGACCTGTCTCCCCACGTGCAAAATGAGCCTGGAGAGGGAGGCAGCTCCAGGAGAAACAATGGGCCTGGCTAATAGCTCCAGCCCCAAGAAAAGCCCATGGTTATTGTAAACTGCAAAACCAGCATGGACTTTTCCTCTGAAAGTGACTCCTTCCACATGGAAGGCAGGGTTGGAGAAATGCAGTGCAGTGCCCAACAGATTTGAGAGTGATTAATCAGGAGCCATTTGGGGAAGTGGTTAATTGTTTAAGACTGAGCTAGAAAATAACTATAGAGTAATTACACTTCAGAGTTCCTGGGGTCACCCTATACAGTGACTATGAGGAAGACAGCCACAAGAGACTTACTCCACAAAGAATGGCCATCATCAAGAAATCAAATAATAAAAAGCGCTGGCAAGGCTGTGAGGCAAAAGGAACTCTTCTTCATTGTTGGTGGGAGTGTAAACTAGTTCAATCACTATGGAAAGTCCTAAAAAAACTGAAAATAGAAATTCCCTTGGACTCAACTATTCCCTTTTTAGGTATCTTCCCAAAAGAGTTAAAAGATGTCATGTTGCAGTGATACATGAATACCCATGTTTATAGCATCACAACTCATAATGTCTAAATGTTGAAAGTGGCCTGTATGTCCATTAACAGGTAAACTGATAAAGAAAATGTGGCATTTTATATACAATGGAGCACCACTTTGGTATAAAGAGGGTCAAACTTGAGTCATTTGTTGGATGATGCACCTTAAGAGCATAATATCAAGTGAAATAAATCAGACACACAAGATTCAATATTGCCTAGTTTTGCTTATATAAGAAACCCAAAGTATAAATAAGTTAAAGAGAAAAAAAGGCAGATGATAGCAAACAGGGAGATACATCTTTTGGAAACGGGAAGGAGACCAAGAAATGGAGGTGGACGAGGAGATGAAAAGGGGATATAGAAAGAATTAAGATTTGTTCTATATTTGTACCAACTTCCTGCAATGAATGTAATCATCGTGTACTATGAGCATGTACTAATAAATATTTTTATAAATTTTTAAAAGCCAGATGTGGTGGCACACACCTGTAATTCCAGCATTAAGGGGGCTGAGGCAGGATGTTCCAAGTTTGAGACCAGCCTGAGCTACAAAGTAAGCTCAAGTGCAGCCTGAACTGCATAGTGAAACTTTGTCTCAAAAAGACAAAATCAAAACAAACAAATAAAAAACACTTTTGTTTGGCCAGGATTAGGATATGCTCATGCCGAGGCTCCCTGTGAACACTGAGCTCCAGCAATTTAAGTTCCCAAACACTTGAGACAGGTGAGCTTTTCCTTCCAATAATCTAGAGATCTTTCCCCGAGGTCTGCAAGGTGCTGCATCTGAGGATTGTGTCTCACTCAATTTCAGAGCCTGGTACAGTTCTTTAGAACTTTTTATCTCAGCTCTTAATTACCAAAACCATTATCAATGGTTCCTAGAAATCACTTGTAAAAGACCAAAAATCAGTAGAAAAATTACCCAGAGTATAAACTAATATATCCCACTGAAATGAAATAGGAACGTGAAAACATGTGACATGCTATTAAAGCAATACTCAGATACCATTTTTTAACCACCAGGTTGGGAAAAATTCAATGTAATTTCTAATCAGTTATACATGCAGTTGAGAGACAGAGGATTCTCTTTTTCCCTTGTTACAAATGTCCTGTCTCTCAAAATACAAGTCACTGTCGGAGTCCACTCTTGGGAAATAAGCTTGATACAACTTTATAAAGTACTTCAGAGCTTTGTGTTTAAGGAGCGTGCAAACCCTAAGTATCAGCCAGCGCATCCACTTCTGGGAATGTTGTGTGTTTTATTATGTCCCTTTGATGGATCACAAAGAATCTATTGTTTTATTTGGTTCCATTGTTTATCCTGGAAAGAGTCCTTGTTGTCACTTTTAGCTATTTCTTACTTTTCCCTGAAATATTTCTCCAAGATCAGAAAGTGTCTTGCTCACATAAGAACTGCACCTCCAGTTTGTCATATTTTTCTACCCATTTTACTGCAAGGTGGGATTACATGAAGGAAGCATTTTCCTCTCTGTTGCTGTGTCTGCTGATCAAGTGTGCATACTCTATGCGTGTTTTCCCCACAGATCAGTGTGGTTTACATTCCAAAACCTCACCTCCTCTCTGCAGGATTTTATTTCATCTCAGTGGCACTGAGTTTGGTCAGTGAAATGAGAGTAGAAGTGGTGCAGGACACTCCCCATGGGTCTGAGATAGGTAGACATTCAACTAAAATTGGCCAAAAAGATTTTTGTTTATCTTTTATTTCCCTTCCTTTTCCTTTTGGAATAGCTCAGTCCAAACACCGTTATGAAGAACCAAGGAAGATAGGTGTTCAGGAAACAAATGGAGAATATCTGTGGTGACCCAGAGCAGTGTTGCTGTTCTGAGCAGGGTGAGGAGACATGGTCAAATCCATAAATATACTATAGGTTACAGAGCCGAGTTTTACACTATTATAGCAAGAAGTCACAAACATGAAAAGCAAGACAACTATGATAGTTTCTGTTTCATTAATTGGAATTAAAGATCTAATGTAGTAACTTACCAAAAAATTGATATTGCCTCATCTGGCCTACTCTGTATCACCAAAAAGCTGAAGCAAGATTGGGGATGTCCAACATGTGCTCTGGTCTGAATATTTGCCTCCCCCCATCCATATGTTAAAACTCTAACATCCAAGATGATGCTGTCAGGAGACAGGAACCTTTGGAAAGGATTGGGTCATGAGGCCAAAGTGCTCATTAATGGGTTCAGTATTTTGAGAGATCATTTGCCTCCTCCACAATGTAAAGACTCAAAAAGGACTTTAAGAGGAAGTGAGTGCTCACTGGACATCAAATCTGCCAGATTCTTGACCTTGGGCTTCTCAGCCTCAAGAAGTGTGGAAAGTAAGTTTCTATTGTCTGTAAACCCCCTAGTTCATGGTATCTTGGTGTAGCATCCTAAAGGAATTAAGACACCATGCTTAAAAGTTCAAGGAATATCATAATCTAAGATGCTGTTGAAGTGACTTCATTTTCAAAACAGTTAATGACATAATATTTATTTCTGAAAAGGTGAGTGTACTTGTTAGTAATTAAGGATTATACTTTCTTTTCATCCACAGCTTGAGAGGATTTTACATAGCTTTATTACACTGGTGTTACCAATGGTAGGATACCACAAGGCCATCTCTTGATCTAACAATTCAACTGCAGTGGAAACAACAAAAAAGAACCTGCTGTTATTGGGCTGGAAATAGAGGTAGACTAGGACCTCATCTTGTCAGTTCCATGCTCGCTTGCTTGGATGCCATGTCATTCAGTGATGTGTACGTTTTAACCTCATATTCCAAAACTTGGTTTTTATTTTCAGGAGGAAAAGCATCCTTAAGCATCATTAAAGTTTGAGGTTTATTTTGCCACAATGGCTAATGCATTTTGTAGCTACCTCATTAGGAACAATGCTTAGGAGCCACTCAGAGGATGAGTAAATCTCACTAGACGTGTCCGAGTGGGACATACAGCGGTGACTTTGCACTTTTGTCTGGCCCCCAGCCCTTCCTTCCAGGCACTGCTCTTTGCTCTGCTTCCCAGTGGCCATGAACTGAGCATCTTGCTCTGCCATGCCCCCTGCCATGCTGTTTCTGCCGTGGAGTCAGCAACTATGGACCAAAGCCCATGAAACTGCAGCCTGGTCCAATCTCTCCTCTTTTAAATTGTAGATGTGTATTATATCCCAGTGATGGGGAAGCTGAAGAGAATCAAGAAATACAAGATCAGCAGGGTATGTTGGTGTATGCCTATAATCCCAGCACTCAGGAGGCTGAGGCAGGAGGATCACCTTGAGTTCAAGGTCAGCCTGGGTTACATAAGTGAGTTTAAGGCCAGCCTGGACTACAAAGCAAGATCCTGTCTCAAAAAAAAAAAAAAAAAAAGGAAATAATAAAATATACAAACATTATTATATGCTTGATAACTACCGATATTGTTTTTTACAAAAGTTGCTCCAATGTAAAGTACCTCCAGCAAAGAATAATAGTGACTTTGTTTGTAAACCCTAACCAACATTGCAAAGAATTTTTAAAAATAGGCTTCATTAAGGAGAACTAATGTTAAATTTATCACTCACTAGAATAGTGTCATTTTCAACTGGATAATTTAATATTTCAAATTTTGTATTTCATTTCTTACTAGTAAAATTAAATGTGAAGCTGAAAATGGTGGCACATGCCTGTAATCCCAGCAGTATGACAGGCTGATGCAGGAGGATTGCAATTTTGAGTCTAGCCTGGGAAATTTAACAAAACTCTATCTGAAAATTTTTTAAAGAGAATAAAAATAATTTAAAAATTAGAAACAATACAGAACTTCACAAAACAAGAAGACAGGAATTCAACAATGGTTGTTATATTGCATAATGTTGTCTTCAAATTAGTTGTTCAGACTATGAGATACAAGCATGCAAAATTGGTCATACAAGTTTAAGCATTAACTGTTCCTTTTGATAAACCAATAGAAATCAATAGTACAATTATCTTAGCTATCCTTGTGTACAAATATATTTCTTCCTGGTTCCTTCTTTCTTCCTCTCCTCTTTTTCCTCACCCCAGTCATTCTTTCCTTTTGAGCAGTATTTTTTCCCTTTCACAATGTCTATTGTATCTTTCAGATTTTATTTTCACTTTCAGGTGCTTACACTAGGGAGACAATATGATGTTTACACATACAGGTCCTGATTTATTTCGCTTATAAGTGTGATCTTAACTTGCATCCATTTACCTATAAAAGCCTCGAGTTTATCTTCCTTCATAGCTGAGTAATACTCCATTGTGTAAAAATACCACATCTTTTTTATCCATTCCTCAGTGGATGGGCATTTGAATTGTTTCCAAGATTTAGCTATGACAAATTGTGCTGCTATAAACATGGGTGCATATATATCATTGTGGTATGATGTTTTCAGTTCTTCTGGAAAAATAGCCAGAAGAAGAATATCTGGGCTGGGTGCAACCTCTAATCCTGTTTTTTGAGGAATCTCCGGACTGATTTCCACATGGCTGTACCAGTCTGCACTCTCACCAGCAGTGGAGACAGGTTCCTTTTTTCCCATCGCCCCTTCAGCATCTGATTTCTTGATGATAGCCATTTTTTCTGGGGTAAGATGGAATCTCAGTGTTGTTTTAATTTGCATTCCTCAAATGATCAATGATGTTGAACACTTTTTCATATATTTACTTATCTTTTGTATTTCCTGATCTTAGAAGTGTGTATTCATCTCAGATGCCCATTTTTGGATTGGGTTTTTGAATTTGGAGGGCCTGGTTTTTGAAAATTCTTTATACATTCTAGATAGAAGTCCTTTGTCTGAGGGACAGTTGGCTAAAATTTTTTCCCAATTTGTGGGCTTTCTTTTTACTCTTTCGGTGATTTCTTTTGATGTGCAAGAACTTTTCAATAAGATGAGATTAGAGTTGTTGACTCTTTGAAGTATTTCCTGTACGTTTGGTTTTTGTTCATGAACTCTCTGCCTACCCCTATGTCTTCAAGATTTCTACCTACTTTCTCTTTCAGTAGATTTAGTGTTTCTGTTTTAAAATTTAGATCTTTGGTCTAATTTGACTTTAGTGCATGGTGATAAACATGGGTCTAGTTTTAGTCTTCAGCATGTGGAAAGTGCACCATTTATTAAAGAAGCTATCTTCCAGTGAATATGCTTGACCCCCCTTTGTCCAAAAAAAGGTGTCTGAATGCATTTAGAGTTCTGCCTGCATCTTCTAATCTGTTCCATTGATCCTTGGGTCTTTTTTTGCCATGCAGATTTTATCACAATAGCTTTGTAGTATAATTTCAAATCAGGGATTGTGATTCCTCCTGCCTTGTCTTTGTTGCCCAGGATTTTTTTGCTATTCTTGGTCTCTTCCAGTTCCAGATAAATTTTAGGAATGTTTGCTCTAGACCTGTGAGGTATATTAATGGTATTTTTATTGTTATTGCATTAAATCTGTACAATAGTTTTGGGAGTATGGCCATTTTCACAGTGTTGGTTCTTCCTATCTGTTATGGTTTGTGTCTAGATGACCCCCAAAGCCTCATGCAGTTATGGGGCAGCTTCTACAGTTTATGATTGATTCATTGTCCAATGCAGGGATTATGGAAGTGAGTGCTACACTGGCCCTGGAGTGGGTAGCTTGCATATAATATAAGGGAGGGGAAAAGGCTTGGTCTCTGCTGATCCTCCCTTTTTACTCGTGCTGCTTTGTTGTTTTCTGACACCATGAACTGTTGCCCTCTTCCCTGTGCCACCCTGCCTTGGAGCCAGCCAAGTATGGACTGAAGCCTCCACAAACTGTGAGCTAAATAAACCTTCCTCTCTTTAATTTGGGTGTTGGGTATTTTGTCTTAGCAATGAGATAAAAGTAACCAAGACAAAATTTGGTAAAAGAGAAGTGGGGTCATTGCTGTGAATATTCCGGGCCATGTGGTCCAAGATCTCTTGAGAATGGCTTGTGGAAAGAGTTTAGAGAGGTTCTGAGATGTCACTTGGAAGAATAGCACTGGAATGCCTTAGGCTGTTCTGTGTGAGAGATTCTGGTCAGAGATCAGAAGATCAGAAGGCTGATAGAAATTCTGCTGGTAAAGATAAAGTTCAGGTTTCTGCTGGGAAGGACTACATTGGCTTTTGGCCCCTAGATGATGTGTGTTATGGCTTAGAAAAAGTTTTTCTGCCTTTTGCTTGTGTCCAGAGATTTTGCATGACATTGAGATTAAGGGTGGGGGACTAATTAATTTGGCAGAAGAAATTTCAAGGCAATCAAATGTTGAGGCAGTGGCATGGCTATTGTTGGGGGCATTTAGCCAGATTTATGTTGAGAATCAAGAGCAAAGAGCCCAGAATGATGATTTAAACTGTTGTGAGTTTGGTCAGAAAGGAAGCTCCAGTAAAGCTGTGGACTGCAAAGGTATAGCTGTGGAGATCTTGATTGCTGAGAAGGAACAAGAGAGTGGAAAAGATGGCCTGAGGGCATCACGAGAAGTAGCAAGTCTTCCCCCTTTGAAGCCTCAAAACTGCAAAGGTGAAAGACTCTGTTTCAGAATCAAGCCACAGAGTGCCTTGTTCTAGAATGGCCACACCAGGTTCCAGAATGGCAGTGGCATAGAGAATTTGTTCTTCAGAATCAGGTGTAGGGTACTCAGCAATCCAGGCACTTGACTCAGACAGCCAAGAGAGAAGAAAGCCTGGCTACTGCAGCTAGCAGCAGACTTTGGCATAATTCACATGGCACTGGTTTTATGCGTACGCAGAATGCAAGAGTTCTGAGGTTAAAAATATTTCCACTTAGATTCCAGAAGGAAGCCTGGGAAGCCAAGCAGTGAGCTCCTGAGAGGGCAATATGTGAAGCTGTGAGGGCAAAGCCAAAGGTGCAATGTAGACGCCAGAATTTTGGAGGAGCCAGGCATATGATTGTCTGAGGAAAACTGCAAGGAGCAAGGATCCCAGACCCAAAAAAGAAGCCATGAGAACTACAACCACCAGAAGTGCCACAGAGGCGGAGCCACATGGAACTCACAACTTGCCACGGATTTCCTCACATGATGCACATAGAACTAGAGGACTTAATGTTTGTGCTGCTAGATTTTGGACTTTCTTTGGTTTCAATGCTTTGGATCCCCTTGTTTGTATTTTTTGGAATAGTAATGTTAACCTTGTGCCATTGAATGTTGGAAGTGTTTAAATTTTCATTAGAACAGGGGCTCACAGATAAGAGTTTGCCCTAAATATCAGAGGAGAGTTGGACTTGGACATTTCAGCAATGCTAAAACTGTTAGGCCTTTGGCAACTCAGAGATGGACTAAAATGCCTTTAGCATAAAGGGATGTGCATGAGTCTTTGAGGGTGCAGGAGCAGAGTGTTAGTGTCTGTGTCTGGATGTCCCTCCAAAGCCTCAGGCAGTTATGGGGAAGGCTTCTAGAGTTTATGATTGATTCATGGTCCAATGCTGGGATTATGAGAGTGAGTGCTACACTGGCCCTGGAGTGGGTAGCTTGCATACAGTATAAAGGAAGGAAAGAGGTTTGGTCTCTGCTGATTCTCCCTTTTTGCTCTTGCTGCATTTGCTGTTTTCTGACCCCATGAACTATTGTCATCTGCCATGTGCCACTCTGCCTTCGAGCCAGCCAAGTACGGACTGAAACCTCTACAAATTGAACTAAACAAACCATTCCTTCTCTAATTTTGGGTTTTGGATATTTTGTCCCAGCACTGAGAGAAGAGTAACCAAAGCCTTATACATAAGCAAGAAATATCTTTCCATTTTCTGAAATCCTCTTCAATCTCTTTTTGCAGAGTACTTTAATTTTCACTGTATAGATCTTTTACTTTCTTTGTTAGATTGATTCCTAAATATTTCAGATTTTTAGATGCTATTGTGAAACGTGTGGTTTCCCTAATTTCTCTCTCAGTGAGCTTTTTGTTTGTGTACAGGAATGGTATTGATTTTTGAGCGCTGACTTTGTAGCTAATTATGCTACTAAATTTGGTTATTAAATCTAGAAGCCTTTTCATGGAGTTTTTAGGATCTTCTACTTTGACTATCATGTCATCTACAAATAATGACAATTTCACTTATTCCTTTGCTATCCTTCTTCATTTTATTTCTCTCTATTGTCTAATTGTTTTGGCTAACATTTCCAGAACTATATTGAGTAGGAGTTGTGATAATGAACATCCTTGTCTTGTTCCTTATTTTAAAGTGAAAGCTTTTAGTTTTTGTCCATTTAGTATAATGTTGGCTGTTGGTTTATTACAGACAGCTTTTATCACACTGAGGTAAAGATCATCTATTCTGATTTTCTGTAGGGTTGTTATTATGAATGAGTGTTGGACTTTGTGAAAAGCTTTTTCTGCATCTCTTGAGATAATCATGTGATTTTTGTCCTTGGTTCTGTTGATATGGTGTATTACATTTATTGATTTTATACATATTGAACCATCCCTGCTTTCCTGGTATCAATCCCACTTGGTCATGATGTATAATCTTCCTGACAGTTTGTTGCATTCTGTTTGCTAGTATTTTATTGAGGATTTTTGCATCTATGTTCATTAGAAACATTGCTGTAGTTCTCTTCTTTGGTTGGGTCTTTGTTTTTGGTATCAAGTATTAGGTGATACTTGCCTCCATGAATGACTTAGGGAGAACTACTTCCCTTTCAACTTCATTAAAGGTTTATGAAATATTGGCATTAAATCTTCTTTAAATTTCTTGTAGAACTCAGCAGGGAATCCATGAGGACCTGGGCTTTACTTTGTTAGTAAGCTTTAATTACATATTCAATTTTATTGACTGATACTGGGTTAATCAGGATTTTTATATCTTCTTGATTCAGCTTTGGTAATTCATATGTACTAGGAATCTTCCCATTTCTTCTGTGTTTTCTATCCTATGACAGTAAAGACTTTTGAAGCAGGTATTGATGATCTGCTGAATTTCTATAGGATCTGTAGTGACTTCACCCTTTTCATTTCTTATTGCATGAATTTGAGTTTTTTCTTTCCTTTTCTTGATGAGGTTGCCTAAAGGTATATCAATTTTATTTACTCTTTGAAAGAACCAACTCTTTGTTTCATTAATCCTTTGTAGTGTTTTGTTAGTCTCCACTGAATTAATTTCTGTTCTGATTTTTATAATTTCCTCCCTTCTGGACTTCACTTGCTCTTCTTTTTCCAGAAGCTTGAGGTGCAGCATAAGATTATTTGTGCTTATTCAGTTTTCCTGATGAAAATTCACTACAAATTTCCATGTGAGGACTCATTTCATTGTGTTCCCCAGGTTCTGATAAGTTCTATATGCATTTTCATTTGACTGTAAATATTGTTTAATTTCTTTAATTTCATCAGTGACCCATTGGTTGTTCAGGGGAGTGTTACTTAATTTCCATGTGTTTATGGAGTTTTGAAATTTCTTTCATCAATAATTTCCAATTTCTTTATACTATGGTCAGATAATGTACATAGGATAAGTTCAATTCCTTTACATTTACTTAAGCATATTCTATGGGCTAGTATATGTTCTATTTTAGAGAGCATCCCGTGTGCAACTGAAAGGAATGTGTATTTTGATGTTTGGTGGAACAGTCTGTAAATGTCTACTAAGTCCATTTGTAAACAAGTTTTGTCCAGTTCTTTTCTTTGCTGATTTATTATCTAGTTCACCTATTGCTTTGTGGCAATGGGGTGATAAAGTTCCTCATTATGATTGTGTTATTGCTTATTTGATTTTTCATGTGTATTAAATTTTGTCTTATTTAGTTGTGTGCTCCCATATTTGGCACATGTAAAATTGTGATTGTTATCTCTTCCTCTTGTAGTTTTTCTCCAAACAAATATGTAGTGACCTTTATCTCTTTTGATCATTCTTAGTTTGAAGTTTGCATTGTTTGCAAACATAATAGCTATCACTCCTTTTTTCTGGGTTGCAGTTACATGGAGTATTGTTTTCCATCCTTTGACTTTCAGTGTACAAATTCCTTTTGAGTTAAATTGCATACAGCATATTGTTGGATTTTGTTTCTTGATGTACTCTGCCAGTATTTCTTTTGATTGGTGAATTGAGGTCATTTACATTAATGGTTATAACTACTGGTAGGTATTGGTTTATCTTTGTCATGTTATTTTCCTATTGGTTCCCAACTTTTCTCCTCTATTTAATTGTTTGCCCTGCTTGGTGGTTCCTTTCTATTGTTGTTCTTGGAATTGTGGTCACTTTTATCTCTTTCTAGAATATCTTTCAGTACTCTTTGTTGGGTTGTTTTGGTGCTCGTGAAGTTCTTTAGCTGTTCTTTGTCATGGAAGTATCTTACTTCTCCATTAATTCTGAAAGACAGTTTTGCAAGGTACATCAATCAGGGTTGTAAGCTGCTTTCTTTCAGGATCTAAAATACTCCAGCTCTTGTTCACTTAATGGTTTGTGCTGAGAAATCTGCCATGATTCTGATTCCTTCATCAGTGATCTGTTTCTTTTCACTAACAGCTTTTAATATTCTGTTCTTTTGCTGAATTTCTGGGATCTTGTTTATCATATTTCTGTGCATAGATTCATTTTGGTTCTGGCTAATTTGGGTTCTGTATGCCTCGCTTACCTGTATGCCTCGCTTATCTGTATGCCAGCTTCTTTTACTATGCTTGGGGAATTTTCTGCTATTACTTCTGCAAATAGCCTTTTTTATGTCATTTGTGTTGACTCCTGCTTTTTTCCTTTACACCTATCAGTCTTATTTTTCTTTGCATCATCTTGCAGCTGTTGAGCTGTTATTTCCTGATTTCTTGTTATTTTTAAGAGATCTTTCTTTTTGTGGTCACTAGCAGCAATGCTGTCTGCAAGGTCTGAAAGTCTACCTGCAGTTTCATTCAAGCAGTTTTGCCAGCTTTCGATGGAATTTTTAATTTTCTGGAAGCCTGTTTGAATCTGTTTCATATATTTGAGTTCTTTCCTATATTATTCATTCATTTTTCTGTGCTCCTGTATTTTTTTTATCTATGTCTTCTTTAGATATGCTGAGCAATTCTTTCATTATGGTTGTCATTTCTTTTTTTACCGGAGAGATTATTTCTCACCTGATTTCTTCTATAGCCTGATGGAGTTGTTTCTTTGTTTCCGTTGCTATTATTTCAGAAATTTGAGGTGTGTAACTTCCAATTTTATCTCTGTTGATGTCTTCTGGACTTGTTCTGAGTGAGGTGGAGGTCTGACATTGCATTTTGCTCCTTCGTTTTATTTTGTTTTCTGTGGTGATCCTTGTGAATTTTGGTAGTAGCTAGCTAGCTATATAACTAATGTCACAGCATTTTCCAGGAATAGTCTATATTTCAGGGATATCTTCTGTGTGTAAGAGATACTTGGTTTGTGTCTGTCCCAAGATCCTACTTTCCCAATTAATTGAGAGTGAGATGTTGTTTTCCGTTTGGCTCAGTCCTCAGTCCTTTGCTGTGGCGATGTGGTAAGATTATTACCCCAGAGCTTCCCAATATTGTTACACAAAGGAGAACAACTGATTATAACAGACATGACATCCTAGCTGCGGTAGTACAAATAGGAATAAGCACAGTTTAGAAAATGACCAACTGTGATAACTATTCATTTTGTACTTTAGACCATAGAAACAAAGCCTATAGTTATGTAACAGAACCAATGATAAGGGTCTGGGGATATAGCTCAGTGGAATAAGTGCTTGCCTGGCAAGCACAAGGTCCTGAGTTCGATCCCTAGTACTGCAGAAAAAAAAAAAAAAAGAACCAATGATAAATAGTTTGTGTGAAAAGTGTTTTCCCTTGTTAGAGTGAATTTACCCTGGGGTCCTCCAGACAAAATAGTTGCCATGTCCCAAGAACTTCTTGCACTGGCTGCCCAACCTCCAGTGTAGGGGTATGTGTTGCCCATGTACCGGGTCAAGGCACCAGAGCTCCTCCAGACTGAGGCTCTTTGGATGTTAGTGGGGTGGCAGGTGGTTTCTCTCCTCTCATGTGGCTCACTGACATTCCCAAGGCTCACTGTCACTCCTGCAATGGTGGGGGAATAGGGGTAACGTTCTCTCCCCTCGTGAGCAGCTGACTGAAGTTTCCAAGGATCAGCTCGGCTCTCAAGATGGAGGGGCAGGGAGCACAGTTTGGGTGGTATGTATTTCATCATATTACAATTTTAAATATATGAATTATTCATTTCTGGAATCGTCCATTTATCACTTTTAGCTCATGGCTGGTTGCAGTAACGGAGATCTTCCAAAGCAAAACCATGGTTGGGTGGGGGTGGAGGTACTGTATAAATAAAAACAAATTCATATGATGCTCTGCAGATAATTGAGAGCTATCAGGAAAGAATAAAAGGCAAAAGGCTGAATTCATTTGTTGTTTGCTTCACAACTGATGAAAGGAATGGAATCTTACCTAATTTGATGTAGTTAGAAAGTTTTATCAAGAAATAGATGAACTGCTCAGGAATGAAGACCTCTCAAGCCTTCTTTTTGGTCTTTGTACATGAAAAACATGGTTTGCCAATTGAGAGAACAAAGATGGAGTTTAGGAGTTAGCTGTGGCTTGGTCTGGTGGAATGTAGGCCGGAGAGCAGTATGCTGTCTGACCAGTAAAACCCCTTCCCAGTGCCTACACCTCAGGGAGAGTGGGCAGAAAGTCTCAAAAGTGATGTAGGAAAGGAATTCATGCTGATCAAGCTTTTAATGTTTTTTCCAGGGCCACAAGCTGCTGTTCTTCAGTGCTGAGAATGGTTGTATTACTGTGCTACCCGCATACTGGGGCAAAGTAAAGGGTGCTGGCTCCCACTTTGAGCCTCTTCAGACTGATCTTTTATTTTACTCTTGGACATTGACAAAATGAAGAAACCAGTAGTGCTCACCTTGACTCTGCTATTAAGGATCAGAGAGGTGTGGATTTTTGTTTTATACAAGGTCTCCCTGTGTAGTCAGGCTAGTCTTGAACTCACTATGTAGCCTAGATTGGCCTCAAACTCATGGTGAATCTGAGTGTTAGGATTACAGGTGTGCACCACCACACCTGGCCAGAGAGGTCTAGATTTTAAAACCATCCTATAGGTTAAATATACATGAACTATAGGTTAAATAATACATGTATTATTTGTTAATTTTTATACCCCTCGCTACTCATATTCCCATATTTCTAACAGACTCTGAAGTGTCAAAACAGGTATATTTTTAAAACAGGTACTATAAATAGGTCATGAGAGGCAGCCAAGGAAAATGTCCTAATCCATAGTAGCATTGAAAGAAAAGTTTCAAAGGATAATTGACTCCAAGGTCTTCTCTGTTGGGCATGGAAAGGCTGAGGCAATAGTGAAAGAAATTTGATGTGAAAGATTTTTAGAAGAGCAGTTAGGACAACCATTCCAGCTTGCCTCCCTTTTTCTCCTGACTTCTTCCCATGGAAAAATCAGCTTCTTTCTGACTTGCTTCACTATGTTTGAAGGAATTTTGTGTAATTTTGGTTCTGATTTTTCTGGTTAGAATTTATTCAAGAGAATAAATTATGTGAAAGTGAAAGAATAAAGGACAAGGAACAAGTGGTAAAGAAAAGGAGAACATGTCAAAGAAACCACAACAATTATTGAAAAGCAAACCTAGAAATTGCAGCTTAGGGATGGCTTCAGAGAGCACCTGCCTTGGCTGGGCTGTGTGCTGGGCACTGGCCTTCCAGGCACAGGGTCCTTCCATGCTCCTGGAATGCTGGCTGGTTCCTGAGCTAAAGGGATGTGAAATGAAGTTACTCCTAATCCTTGTGAAAATGATTAAAAAGGGAACAATGCAGTTAATTTTTTTTTTATTTTAAGGAGAGTAATAAATGAGAAGCATATAAACAACAACAAAAAAGAATAGCAGCATACCAGTATCACAAACATAAACAAACCAAAGAAAGAACATTTAACATGATACAGGGTTTCAAGACAATAATATAAATTACCAGTCATTGTTATATTACATATTGCTATCCTCTATGTTGCTCACATTACCAGATGTAAGAATGGAAGATTGTTCAAACCATTAAAGAGAATAAGAAAGTAATTATTAAATAACACATTATAGACAATATAGATTTTCACTAGACAAGATGGTAGGAATGCACCATGGTAGTTCCATTCCATGTTGTTATCCTCAAATCAGTTGCTCAGATTACCAGATATAAGCATGCAAAATTGACTAGAACATAAAAAATTTTAAGCATTGCTGTCCCTTTTTCAATATACCATCAGACATCAGTAATACCATTATTGCAGCTATTCATATATATATTCATATTTTGCCTTCCTTCTTTCATTTTTCTTCTTTCACTTATCCCAGTGGTTCCTTCATTTGAGCAATTTCTTTCCCTTTCCTATCATCTATTGTAGTTTTGAGTTTTATATGTGCTTGCAGGTTCCTACACCAGGGAGAAAATATGATGTTTATACATGTGGGTCCAATTTATTCCACTTATGATTATGGTCTCTAGTTGCATCCATTTACCTACAAAAGCCTTGAGTTTATCTTTTTTTATAGCTGAGTAATACTCCATTGTATAAAAATACCATGCCTTTTTTATCCATTCCTCAGTGGATGGGCATTTGGGTTCTTTCCAAGATTTACCTATAACAAATTGTGCTGCTATAAATATGGGTGCACATATATCATCACTGTGGTATGATGTTTTGAATTCTTCTGGGAAAATAACCAGAAGGGGGATAGCTGGGTTAAATAGGACTTTCAATCCTAGTTTTGTGAGGAATCTCCAAACTGATTTCCACAGTGGTTTCACCAGTCTACACTACCACCAACCATGCAGATGGGTTCCTTTCTCCCCACAGCTTCTCCAGCATTTGTTATTGGTTGATTTCTTGATGATAGCCATTTTTTCTGGGGTGAGATGGAATCTCAGTGTTTTTAATTTGCATTTCTCAAATGACTAATGATGTTGAACATTTTTTCATGTATTTATTCACAATTAATATTTCTTCATTTTAGAAGTGTGTATTCATCTCAGATGCCCATTTTTGGATTAAGTCTTTGAATTTGGGGGGCCTAATTTTTTTAATCCTTCATATGTCCTCGATATATGTCCTTATATGTCCTTTGTCTGCGGGGCAGTTGGCTAAAATGTTTTCCCAATTTGTGGATTTTCTTTTTACTCTATTGGTGATTTCTTTTGGTGTGCAAAAACTTTTTAGTAAGATACCAGTTGTTGATTCTTTGAAGTATTTCTCATGCAGTTTGGATTTTGTTCATGAACTCTCTGCCTACCCGTCTTCAAGATGTTTACCTACTTTCTCTTCCAATAAAATTAGTGTTTTTAATATTTAGATCTTTGATCCATTTTGACTTTAATTTAGTGCATGGTGAAAGAGATGGCTCAGGTTTAGTCTTTGGTATGTGGAAAGCCAGTTTTCCCAGCACCATTTATTAAAGAGGCTACCTTTCTTCCATTGAACATGTTTGGCCTTTGTCAAAGATAAGGTGACTGAGTGTGTTTGTAGTTGTGTCTGTATCCTGTCATCTGTTCCATTGATAGTCAGGTCTGGTATTTTGCCAGTATCATGCTGATTTTATCACAGTAGCTTTGTAATATAATTTCAAGTTCAGAATTGTGATGCCTCCTGCCTTTGTTTCCCAGGATTGCTTTTGTTAGGCCCTTCTGGTTCCAGACGAACTTTAGGAATGTCTTCTCTGATCTGTGAGATACACTAACGATATATTAATTGGGATTGCATTGAATGTGTACGACAATTTGGCGAGTATGGTCATTTTCACAATGTTGGTTATTCCTATCATGAGCAAGGAGTATCTTTCCATTTTCTGATATTGTTTTTGATTTTTTTTTTGTACTTTAACTTTCACTATATAGATCTTTTACTTTCTTTGTAAGGTTGATTCCTAACTATGTGATCTTTTTAGATGCTATTATTGAAAGGTGTGGTTTCTCTAATTTCTCTCTGTCTGTTTGTTGCTTGTGTATAAGAATGCTATTGATTTTGGGGTGTTAACTTTGTTGTTGGAAGCCACTGAAGATGGAAAATCATTACATGTGCAGGATGAAGCCAGCCTGAGAACATGGGAGCTCCTCGGAGTAAACAAGCCATTGTAACTTGTTAACTGGTTGTGGGGCAGTGAGGCAGAAATTAACAAACTTCTCGAGGGTGTAAATAAATGCTCTACTGTTTGGGGTAGTCCTCTTGTTCATCAGGCAAGAGGTAACTCCACCTGACCTTGGCTATTGTCTCCTGTCTTTATTTTCTAAATCCTCTCACCGCTTTCTCCCAGAAACCACTGACAGACCACTGGATTTGGTCATTTGCTACTGAATTTGGTTATTAAATCTACGAGCCTTTGGTGGAGTTTTGGGGGTCTCATGTCAACTGCAAATAATAATTTCACTTCCTTTCCTATCATTATTCCTTTTATTTCTCTTTAGTTGCTGTAGCTAATATTTCCAGAATTATATCAAATACGAGTGACAGTGGACATCCTTGTCTTCATTCCTGATTTTAAAGTTAAAGCTTTTAATTTTGACCATTTAGTATGATGTTAACTATTGGTTTGTCATAGATGACTTCGATCAGTTTGAGGTAAAGCCCATCTATTCCTATTTTCGTAGGGTTTTAATCATGAATGTGTTGGACTTTATTGAAGGTTTTTTCTGGATCAATGGAGGTGATCATATGATTTTTGTCTTTGGCTCTATTGACATGGTGTATTACATTAATTGACTTGCATATATTGAATAGTTGCATTCCTGGGATGAATCCCACTTGGTCAGGATGTATAATTTTGATGATTTGTTGCATTCTGTTGGTACTATTTTATTTTTTTAAATTTTATTTTAGAGACAAAAGAACGGAGATATATGAACCAGAAAAAGCCATGAATACTGAAAATACAAAATTATATGGAATATAGTAGGGAATTAGCACTGGAGGTTGTATTACATAATATTATCTTCACATTAGTTAACATATAAACCTTACAGGAAATACCAAAAAGATAGTAGGGAATTAGCATTGGATGCTATATAATATAAACTTATCTTCACTTCTGTTAACACAAAAACGATTGAGGAAATACAAAATTATAGACAACATAGAAGGGAATTAGCTCTGGATGCTGTCCTACATGTTACCTTCACATTTGTTACTCAGTTACACAGATGATGGCCCATTTGATCATTCAATTTTTCTCCTCCCTCATCTCTGTTGCCCTACCAATCAGTCATCTTCCCTGTGATAGTAACTATTCCTGGGATTATCTATACCCCTGGACTCTTGCCTTGAGACATGGCTGCCTTTGCCCATACCGTAACATAAACGGGTGTACACAAACTGCCATGGTCAGAGGTGGAAAAGCATGCATGCTCATAGTGGACCTCCTGGCTCCGCCCCGTCACCGTGCTATGGGTGGGGGTGGGTCCATCCCGTGAGGCTCCCTCAGCAGGGCCCTCAGTGGAGCAGCTGTGGAGCCCTCAGCAGAGCAACCACAGGGCCCACAGCGGAGCAGCCACGGGGCCTTCACAGAGCAGCCATGGGGCACGCGCCATCAGGGTGCCCTTAGTGACCGTTTGGCTCTGTTCCGTTGCCTTGATGCCAGAGGCCCTTTCTTCTCCTCCTCCTCCCTCCTCCTGATCTCCAGTATTACCATTCCCCACCAGTTGCAGCTGGGCATTAGATGAACTTACGATGCTTGGTATAAAGGCTTGAAATCTCCCTGGCCTGTTCTGTTAGTTCAGGGTATGAACTGAGTCTAAAGATTAGTTCTAGAATAGAGTTGGAGTATTTTCTCGGGTCTGCTGTATAGAGTATGTTGTTTTTTAGACTCCCAGTGTGCTGCTTTTCATCTAATCCGTCACTATGGGTCCATGCAAGGTTCGTATGTGCAAGCTGTAAGGAGACCCTCTTGGTGCTCACATTAATAGTTCGGGGTGAGTCCTGAAGTCCCTGGATTCGTCCCATTGTTGCTAGGAACAGGCAGTGCTTGCTCAAGCCGCTGAGTCTCAAGGTGGTCCCAGTGAGAGTTCAGGGTGGGAGCTGAGTTCCGGCAACCCAGCTCATGCTTCCTGCTTGATGTTGGAGTGAGAAGGGCACAGAGCCATGTGATCCACCTTCATCTGTTTCTCCCTCTAGTTGTGGTGCTGGAGCCCCTGTCCGCTCCTTGGCCAGATCCCTGAGAGCTGCTGCGGCTAACTGCCGAGGTCCCCCACTCTCTTCTAATAAACTGTTAAATTCATTATATGGGTTAAAATGAAACTAGGTCCAATGTAACTATTATTTCATTCAAGCTTTTTCAACATTTACACTTCTAAAATGAAAATCTTAGTAGCTTACTGCATGTCTTTGAGAAAATGTTCAATCTAACAAGACTAACTTGTAACAATGTTGGCTCATCAGAATGAAGAAATTAAAAACCAATCAGAAATGTATCGAAGTAGCAAAACTGCGAAATTTACACAGTAACAAAACATGATCCTGTGTCAAATGGGTAGAGAAAGTACTGCTCAAAAAAAGCAAGCTCTCTTCATTATACTTACAACTTCACAAAGAGGGATCTATAAAGGGAAAAATGCCAAAAACGATACATAGACAGGTAAGTTATCCCAATAAAGGATACATCCATACAGTGGAACACGAAGAAATAAAAAATGTCCAAAATTATTACATGCTAGTAAGACAATTTTCATGCCAAAAGAAAAAGCTATGTATGTGCATACATCTAGTGTACACATACAAAACTTTTACACATTTACAAGGAATTTGAGTGGTACCATAAAGACTGGAGATAGCAATTGTCCATACTGTTCATAGGGAACTTAAAATAAGTATGTCTCATGTTCTGCAATTGTTAAAGAAAAAATTATGGATCAGTATTTTAGGAAGGTGTCCACCAATGTAGGCACAATTACAATGAAACAGTGCAATATACTAAATAAATAAATGGGAAAAATGCCTTAAAGGGCTATCATATAATTAAAAAAGAACGATTTTTTGATCAATCATAAGAGCAGAACAAGTCTTACAAAAGCTACAACTTACACGTGCTAGAGTCCATTTAAAAACTCAGTAATGTTAAGGCTCAATATTCACAACTAATCTCATTTTATACTTACCTCTCTTGACTGTAATTTTCAGGGATATTGACTGTAGTTTCAGCAACAAAAGCTATCTGTAGAAACTTACAAAAACACATTGGCTTTTAAAATTTGTAGATGTCCAATCCATGTTGTTATGTTTATGTGCTCAACATCAAGAGTATGGTAAAGTGCTATTTATCCATCTATCTATCCGTCTGTAACGTTTTCCCCGAGAAAGTAGCAGGGAAATGACTTCTGTGCAAAACTATAAGCAACTACAAGGTTTGAAGTACAGAATAAAGAGACAAAACTGCTTTGTGAAAAACTGGTTCTTCTGAATTTCATGTGATCATATGACTACCATTTACTCTTCTGCTTCTCCCAAGGGAAGAGAAAAATCACAAGAATATAAGAGTACACACACTGGACCTGCTGTTTTAGGGAATGATGGGTAATGAGTTGGCCTGTGTTATTCAGGAAACCAACCTAGGAGTAGTATTTGTCAAACCTTTTCTGATGAAGGACAAGTCTTAACCCCTGCAATGTCAAACTCACTTCTATAAAACGTTTTTAAGTAACTAGAAAACAGACCCATTCTTTAATATTATAGCAATACAGATGTACTATACAAAATTTCAACAGAGATTCCTGAGACAGCGAATAGTTTTTTTTCAATGTCAATCTGGCCTAAAATCTTCATTTGCTTAGAGGATTTGATGTCAATTGAGAAAATTTGCGCTTTTTCCCCCCATTATTCAACAATGAAGGCAGTCTACAAGAAATAATCAGAGATAAAAGGTAACGAAAAGGTTAACAGCCTTGTCATTAACTTGTTTTAATTTTAAAATGTAAAACATTACACTGTCACGATGCCTAAGTAAATTTATCATTTTTAATGCAACATCAGCATTTAAGAATTTCAACTTCTATCAACTTAAACATTTCACTTTGTGATTTACCTTAGAAGTTAGGAAACATTTAACGTTGCATGAGTATGAAAATACTTACTATATATTCCTCTTACTTCGTATACTTTGCCTCTGTTTTCAAAACTACTCCAATTGACTAATTAGTTGCTAAGAGTATTGGCTTTGTTATCAAAGTGGAGAAATATTTGTCTTGGCCTATAAACCGACCACAATCTCATGTAATTAACTACATATATATAGCCTATAGGACTCACTCAATGGAGAGTACACTGATTCAGGATCTATGGAGCCAGATTTCCACAATTCAAATTTACACTTTACACTTGACATAAGGGATGAACATACTTAAATCTTTAATGCTTATCTTTTCGTTTGTTCCGTGGTGGTAATATCTACATACCAAAGCCTTCTTATGCAGGTTAATGTGCATGTAAAATGACTGGAACACTGCCTAGCACAAAAATTAGCACAATAAGTGCTGCATTATTAAAATTCTTACATTTGCATCACATCCTTCTGTAGAACTGGTATAATTTACACTTGTTAAATGTCATACCCTATATGAATTACTATTAAAGATTATTTCAATTTTCTATTATGAAAACATGTAATATCCAGTTGAACAAAGAGGAGAGAATAATGGAGTTAAGATTATGCAACGTTGCAAGTTGCTGTGATGCCTAAAAGGGCAACTATCAAAAGCAACTGAGAATAATCTGACAACCCTCTTCATTCTAAGAAAGGGATTTACAATAAAACTTTGACTCTAGCTGGGGCGTGGTAGCACAAGCCTGTAATCCCAGCACTCAGGAGGCTGAGGCAGGAGGATTGTTGCGAGTTTGAGACCAACCTGGGCTACAAAGTGAGCTCAAGGCCAGCCTGAACTGAACAGTGAGACCCTGTCTCAAAAAGACAAAAATAAATAAATAAAATAAAAATAAAACTGTGACTCTAAACTGCATTTTAGGATGAAGAAAAAGAGAATATTAATTTCTAATAGACTCCAGTTCCATTCATTTGCCAAGAGATCACCATCATTTTCAGCAAGCTACTGAAATGTTCACAACTGCACATAAAAACAATAATCAGCTGACACAATCATCCAAACTTAGAACAAACATTACTTACAGATGTTGAGGTTATAATAAAGATTCTGTGTTTCTAGGACATTGAGCAAGACTTTTCTGTGAGATTGACAATACCCAGATTGTAACCTGTGGTATCCTTTAACAACTATTTTAAATTTCTATAATGAAGCCAAGCTATTAATTTCATGTTTAACTTTATATGGATCGTTTTTGAAATTATTAGTTTGAATAAGATCAACTAATAACTGACAATTTTTATTTTCTTATCTACAATTCAACTTACTCTTTAGTCTATGGTAGCCAGACTGTATTTCACAGGATCTGAACTATACAACTGTGTATTAGACAAAATATTTTCAAGTTTGTTTTCAAATGATATTCTACAAAGAATACATCAGGTTTACAGAAAACCATACAACTGACCAATACAAATGCCTTAAGTTTTTTTAGTCCATCCTGTTCAACACTAATTAAAGTCTTAATGCATATGCCTACCTGTTTTTCCCTGTCCTATCCTTCTGACACTTACACAAGAACATCTCAATTCAGCAACCAAGTTTATAACCCATTATGTCACATGGTGATGCACCAAAATCCCAATTCTCAAAATCCCAAAAATTAAATAAAATTTTAACACACTTTAAGTACATTTATTTACCTAATACTGGAGAACTGTGCCTTACTTTATTAAAAACAAAGATAGCCACATCAATTTAATTCCATACATATACTACCTATTCAATTTATTAAAAATTGTAGTAAACATAATAAACTAGTGCTCCAAATGTATTCTGTTCATGTGGAAGACACTACAAGAGAAGATACAAGAGACTGCCCTGCAATAAAAAGTACAAATTCCTTCTACAGAGATGGAAAAATAAGAGGACAAATCTACATGTCTAAAAGACAATTCACTGTACACATTTTATTTACAGTTTTGTACACTGTCTTAATATGAATGGAACCACTTTTCTACTTGAGCCATTCTCAACCAAAGCAAAATAACCTAAGTAATACAAAGTATTAAAATACAGCATAAAGATACAAAAGACATACTACTTCTAGTTAGGAATGTAATTATGATGTTACATTTTTTTATAATCCACAATTGTGTTTTGGAAATCACACAAACATAGATCACTGACTTGAATGAAATGCATAAATTTGTAGCAAAGCTTTGTAGTTATTAAAAAAAAATTACCAGACAATGCACAAAATTAATGTTTATTCCATCTTTGTGTCATATTCCTGGATCCTTTACCAATGTTACATGAGAAAAAAACAAAAGCAAAGCAAATGAAAACCTGAAATCAGAATCGCTAATGTTATCAAGTAGGGAAACAAATAAATTAAAATCTAGCAGCCACCAGCAAGAGTACAGCAAAGATAATGCTGTAAAAAGAAACAAAGAAAATTGCTAGCAAACTGTATGCATCATACTCTTTCAAACCAGCAAAATATGCTCCTCCATAAAATGGAACAATTGTTTTCCTGTTACAGAAATACAAGCTCTTTTCTGAGTATTGTGAATGGGTAAAAATGTGTTTGTCATGGTAATTCTACTAAGCTATTACAGAGCAAACCAGGAACACATTTATGGTTTCTGGGGATGATGTGTACTGTAATACTTTGATTGGGATAGTGGATACTCTAGGGGGAAAAAAAAAAAAAAAAAAACCACAGAAGTACAAGACAAAGGCGAATGAGACTTCTCTTATATCTTAGCAACATTTAGATGGAATCAAATTTAAATGCAGTCCACTCTGCTTTTGAAGAGGCTTTGGTTCAGCTCCCAAATCTCGATTGCTTGACGCAGTCTCCTATGAGAATACTCAGAAGGTGTCTTCTTAAACAACAAACCTATTTTTAGTGGTGGAGCCGCTCTTAGTAGCTGTGTCAGCGTGGGACTGATAACCAATCACTATCTTTGGAGGAAGTCCTAACCTTTCCTTGTATACTCTCCTAGAAGATAAAGAAGTGGACATTCATTTTTATCTAACAAGAAGTAATTTTAAAAACTCACCATTAGCTTTTATATAATATTTATACTTAAAATTGGAAAATTACACATCCTCTTCCTTTCAGCGTAATTTACTCTTTATTTTCACAACTTAATCATGTAACAAATATCTGAGATCTAATCTGATATGTGCCAAGTAGCATGACAAGTATTATTAAATAAATACTAGGCAAAGCAGGGGCAGTCTCTCAGCTTATGGCATGTATAATACAATAGGGAAAGCACAATCAAGTAACAATAAATACATACGAAGAAGCTGTATCACATGTATATATAACTTAAAACGATTTTGCACACATCCATTTTCATTTTTAAGATGTTACAATTATATTTTACATAATGTAAAAATACGTTACCAATTACACTTAGCACTCCCAATACCAACACTGCACACGTGAAAACTGAGTATTTTGAGGGAATGTTCATAATATTTTCAGGATCGCTTAGAACATGCATAATTTCTACCTTATGCACATAATTTCTACCTTGTGCACTAGAAGTCTACAGGTCAATTTTCATAAAAGATGTGTCTACTGTAAGAAAATTGGTACGTCTCAAATAGCAGTAAGAGCTATGATACTGCATGAACTGGAAAATCTAATCTCATCTGCAATATTAGAGAAAGCTCTCCTTTATTTTTGGCGGTACTGGGGATTGAACTCAGGACCCTGCGCTTGCTAGTCAAGCGCTTATTCCACTGACCCTAACCCTAACCCTAACCCTAACCCTTTAAAGTGAGGTAAAAATTCTAACGTTAAAAGAATGAAGCACGTCTGAAAGCTGAGAAATAGAAACTGTGGTCATGATACTAAGTGAATGTAAGATAAGGCTGACAAAGTCCTAGGGAAAGGTCACATGATGCTTCATGTCACCTTAGTAACCTGAATCTTTGCTCTTAGGGAGAGAAAAAAAGCAAAAACTTAAAACTAAGCAGTAAAACCAAACAAATACTCAATTTTCATGGAGCTAATTCACAGTACAATAGCTTTTTCATACTCCACCCTCCAGAAGATAGTTTACTAACCAAGTAGGAATATTATCTAAAAATAATTTTAATAATAAAGTGATTACTATCATATTTATAGTAAGATACTATAGCGCTGACAATGCGAAAAAGCAAATGCACCGACACATGTAATACTAACACAAATGCTGACAAAAGCTTATGAATATGATGACTAATCAATGATATCTTATAGAAACCCCATACAGAATGAAATCTGGGAAATCCCTGTCCTTTTTGATCTAGAAAGGAATTTCCCAAGACAATTCACAATGTTTGAAATATCACACAAAGGGTCTAAATCAAATATTTTGTGAGCTATGATTGACATATAAAATTAATGTCGAAATTTACTAATTAAATGCAATAAATAAGAAGAAAATCCTAGCAAATAATAAGGTTTGGAAAAAAAAAAAGACAGCCCATTTTTTCAAATAAGAAAATTCACCAAAACAAAAATTTCAAAAACCTGTATGTGCGGATTTTAAATGTGGGAATACCATGTGCCAATACTTAAAATTAGGAAAAATACTTACATACTCATTTAATAAATGAGTAAAACGCTCAATATGCCAAAGTAGGGTGCTCTATTGCTTGTGTACTCCAGGGGTAAAAAATATCCATTTTACAGAAATCAAAACACTGTTAAGACAATAAGGACCACTGGAAGAGTTCAAGATTGTAAAAGTGTCCTTGAAAACAATGGTTTGCAAATCCAAGTATTTCTTAAAGCTGAAAGAGAACTTCTAGTTTTAGCTATCTTAGTACCATAAAAAACCCAGCAGGCGAAGATCAAACACTCACCCTATATGTTGAACAGCCTCTCTGTTTTCGCACTCAGTAGTCCATATTGCTATCTTATCACCCTTAGCTCGAACGTTAACAACAGCTCCACACACATCATCACTGTAGTCATCGAATGATTCTCCAATAAGGCACAGCAGCTTCCAAAAAAGAAAGCAACGCTCCGAATTACACCGGATAACTTACACGACCATTTACTAGACGGCAAACACCTCATGCTGTGTGTAGTCAAGCCTTCTATCTAAGTCTTCAAAAGCCCCAGCATTCAAAGGCACTGCTTTTAGATGACGGGGGCTTACCGTTCATTTGCTATTAAGGAGGTAAAGTCTAGTCCTAAGAGATGAACCACTAGGAGTTCAGCCTGGAAGAGACACCTCCCTGGCTCCTCCCTTTACTCTGCTGGCTTCAGGTCTGTCACACCTTCTATGCCTTGAGCCTGCAATTATGTAAGAACTAAAATTTCTAAACTGTGAGCCAAAATACAGCTCTCCTCCTTTAAGTCAGCAATATTAGGTACTGTACCCCAGCAAGGAGAAAATCAAGTCATATACGTAAAACTAAAATTAGCCTTTAAATCATGAGAATTATGTATATAGTTCTTTGCCCTGGCATGCATGGATTCATTCATTTATTCATTTATCTACAGACAAGGTCTTGCTATGCAATTCAGGCCAGTCTTGAACTCACAGAAATCCTCCTGCCTCAGTCTCGGATTACAGGCATGGAGTGCCACAGCCAACTTTACCTTGGCTTTTAACTAGCGAAACAGGGATTGAGGCCCACATATGAGTGGAATTACTATTTTTAATTATCACTCATTTACTCTGCTGCTGCTTACACTTGGTACACAGATACTGATGACGTAACTGAAACAGCTCAATTACCACGTTCTTGTTTTGCAAGAAAATGGGCTGCTTTTTAAAACTGGTAAAATACAAAGAAACCCTACCATTTTAACCATTAAGTATATAGTTCAGAGGCATTAAGTACATTTACCACTGGTGTACAACCATCTCCAGAAATGTCACAACTTTTTAATGTTAAGTTTTATTACAGTTTAGATCTACAATGGCCCCCAATCCTCATGCATTTCCAAGGTGACTGGATTATGAAGTTATAGCTGGCTTGCTGTTATGAGGTAGGGTCCTGAAGGAAGAGCCAGGTTTACCTCTTCCCAGCCTCTCCCTCCCCTCCGCTTCCTGGCAACAGGACATGAGCAGGTTTTCATTTAAGTTGCTGCTGCTTTTGGAGCCAGCTGACCATGGACTGGACCGAGAGCCAAGATAAACCTTTAAGTTGTGGGTGTTCAGTATTGTGTGTCAGTGACAAGAAAGTGACTCACACACATTTCTTCTTAAAAAAGATCATTCATTAAAATAAGTGCCTAAGAGTAAGTACTTTAAAGGGGGCTGTGGAGGCACAGGCCTATAAAACTAGCTCCTCTAAGGCTAAGAAAAGAGGATTATGAATTGGAGGAGAGCCTGGGCAGCTCATCAAGAATATTTCTCAAAATAAAAGGGCTGGGGATGCTTCCCTAGCATGACTGAACCTCAGGGTTAAATTGCAACAAAAAAAGACGTAAATAAAATAAATATATAATGAAGGAAACAATTAAGCAAGCCACTGAGACAAGCTAGGAATACAGTAGAAATCTTATTCCTAATAGTTTGGGATTTGGAACCACTGACTATAATAATATCTATTAGTTTATATTTAATGTATCTCTAAAACCACAATTTCTCTGTATTACAACTTGTAAATGGTGTTGAGCAACAATTTCACCACACGGAAAAAATGTAACACACATACACCAATGCTGTATACTTAGGATGCAAAATATGAAGTAATATAAAATGTGAAATTCTGTACTTTTGAGCTGGGCTGATGAAATCATTGGGTGAGCATACTGTGGAAGATGGGGGTTAAATACTAATTACTTCTGTATGAGTTATAATAGGGTAAAATATTTCACAGTAGTAGCATGTACGCGATTCACACAAGTGCACAAAAATTGCTGACTCAGTCTTTCTAGTGTAGGCAACCTCACCTCAGTAAGCAAATCAGAGTAAAATATAACTTAACATCAGAATTCTAAAACTGCTCTGTGATTTTAAAAGCTTACTGTTTCTAGCCAAAAGCGATCCAGGTCACTTCGCCTCTGCTGTTTGTTCAGTGTGATTAGCCATCGTCCTCCCCGTTTGTTTTTTTCATCTTCCCACATGGGCTCAATACCATCCTACAAAGTAAGAATACAACGTTATAACCCTCATTTTGAGATAAGTAGAATCAGCAAGCAATGACATCTTCAACTTTTTACATTTTAGCACAGTGGGTAAAATTCCAAACGCCAAATCTTTTCTTTTAGTTAATTTGGAGGTTCTAACACTTTCTAAGCAGTAGATACCTTTCAGAAGCTATATATACTTAAGATACCTAAAAATACATGCAAAAATTATGTAATTTGAGAGTTAACTAAAGCATGTAGCTCTGCTACCTGCAACGCTCATTTATAAATATCTTAAGGACCTCTGTAGCCCTACTTACGAATGCCTGACAAACACAGGTTACTCAAAAATATAAACTGAACTGCACAATCAAAGCTCTAACCAAAATCAATCTTGGTATGTATACAGAATACTACTCTCTCAATTTCTACAATTTCGACCAGTACATCAATGCTAATACCTAATAAAGCCAATTTATTAGCCTATACATTAGAGTATAAAGTATACCTATGTTTATTGTAAGCTTTCTTAATGAATACCTGAATGATCCAGTCCTATAATAAATACATGAAGATACCAGTAAGGCATACCTTAAAAAGTGAGTAGTCACAGCCAGGCATTAAATTACTAGACAACTGGATATGGTTGTATAGACTAGGGAAAAGAAAAGGTCAATTAAAAATATGTAATGCAGGTGCTTTAGAACATTAAGAAGGACAATTAAAAATATGTAATGTTAGATGCTGTGAAAAATTTAAAAAACATAAAAAGTTCATGCATGTTTGTTTTGCTTTGTAGTTAATTTCTGAAACAGACAAAATAGATTTTAAGTTCAAGAGACAATCTATAAAATAATTTTCAATACCACTTTATTTTATTCTGACAAAAAGATTTTGATACAATGTTAACTCAATGCATAAATATGTATATGTAGGAAACAAAATAAAGGTAATGTTTAGATAAATTTATGAAGCTAATAAACAAGTGTTTGTCAACAAACATTTTAAACCACATTACTACTGGACTGCATGACCCAGTCAACATTTTCTTTGTAGGAAAGACTAGTGCTTCCCAAACTACAAATTGTTACTCATTAGTCAGCACAATTATTATTGTGGGAAGTTTAAAGCACAAGAAAAAACTGGTCTAAGCTCGTCCCCTTGGGATTATAATCATACATAGAGCGTGGAATCTGTATTTCTAAACTATTTTCCATCATACTACATTGACAGACATCCATGATGTCAGACAGTGATACATGCACACCAATGTTTATAGTAGCATAACTTGTAACAGCTAAATCCCGGAAGCAACTTACATATCCATCAACAGATGACTATATGAAGGATAAATTTAAGACATTTGTAGGAAAATGGACACACGTGGAAAATATGGTAAGTGAAATAAATCAGAATCGTAAGCTTAAACACCACATGGTATCTCTCATTTGAGTGAGACAAAGTTTAAATAAAGACCATAATAAAGGAATGAGAAGGAAACAGGAAGCTACATCTTTTATAGATGGGATGAGATCCAGGAAACCCAGGTTTGGGGAGGGAGGGTGTAAGCAGACTTAAACTGAGTCATGTACATGTACCAAATACCCACAATAAATGCAAACATTGTCTGTCATAGACATAACCTAAAAATAACAATAATAATGAAAACAGAGAAAGGGGATTTACAGATGGAGGGAGGTGGATAAGGAGATTAAGAAGGAATCAATGTTTTGTACTTGTACCTACTCCCTAAGGTGAATGTATACTTCATGTACTCCAAACATGTACTAATAAAAGTTTAAAAACAAAATAAACTATTTTCCAAATATCAAAATAAAGTAACATTTTAGATTACTTGCTCATTTGTCTCAAGGTACAAGTAACTACATTATTTGATCTCTACCTGTAGTCTCTTTAACAAGTCTTTTAAAACTTGCTTTAAAAATTGGCAACACGACAACAATGCTTTATTTGTCTCCAATAGCAGATGGTAGAAAATATCTTCACTATATGCCTACAAACCACTGATGATTCAATTATCTTTAGTCAGGTTCTCTTAGAGCTATTTTAACCCAACCTGGGAATATTTCAGATGGAGTTTAAAGAAAGAATCTGGCATTCTTTCATCACACTGGACAGAAAAAACATCTAGTATAATCCCCTATGGATAAGTAGGCCAAGACTATCAAACACTAACAGTAATAATTATGGCCTTAACACCATTACTTTCATGGTGAAAATTAATTTAACTGAATAGTGAAAGTGACTTTCCTCAATGGCATTCAAGACAGAAGATTCCTCCTTTTCGTTGACTCTTTGGTCCTTCATGGTGCTCTTGGGTCTCTTTAATTTGTTAGAAAAAAAGAAATTAAGAAATTTATAGAAAACTGAAGGATTTCTTCAAATCTCTTAAATTATGGTGTAAAAATCCACTATGCAATGACATTGTTTACACATAAACAAAGTGTGGGGCAATGTTATAATTAGAGGATAAATTAAAATGTAATTATGTAAACTGGTAAAAGCTGAAAAACCTACACACACAGAAATCTGATCAGAGAGGGGGAGGTCAAGATTTCTTTTTCTTCTGTAGCAGATTAGAGTGCAATTTTTTTGTGAAAGAAACTAGTTATTCAAATTTTGACCAAGAGCAGTGGGAGAAGAAACATCACTTGATGTTTTGAAGGCAAAGCAAAATAACATCAATTTAACTAGACAACTGTATCTATTTAAAGTAATTCTACTCTTTTAAAAATGAATGATTTTAATAAAAAAGTTTCATTCTCAACCAGGTGTGGTAGTGCATGCCTGTAATCCCTGCACTTGGGAAGCTGAGACAGGAGGATTGCTGTGTGTTTGAAGCCAGCCTGGGCTACAAAGTGAGTTCAAGGACAACCTGAACTGCATAGCGAATTTGGTCTCAAAAAGACCATTCCCCTGTAGTTATACGCTTTGTGTTTTTTTCAGGAATGCAAGTGCACACTGAATGTCTGTTATAGACTAAGCACTGTAAATATACAGAATATTGTTTCCTGCCCTTGAGAAAGTATGCATAAATTTTGACAATCCATGCTTTTGTGTGGACACAACACACTCAGGCAGTACATTAAAACACCAGAGTAGCATCACTAAATTATCATGTATATGATTCTAAAACACAGAGGTAAAACTTGTAATTTTTAGGTAACTACTAGGTAATTTAAAGTACTTAAAAATGTGTTTTAAGTTTTGCATTTCATGTTCTCAAAACAGTATTTCTCTCTATATATTCTCCATGTAAAAACACACTAAGTTAACTTTGTACGAACTGAGTAGCTCAGTGGTACAGCATTTGCCTAGCACATGCCAGGCCAATTCTGAGGACAAGAGGCTTTGGAAAATCCTTTTTAGAGATCAGTATGAAAACTTCTTGATAAATACTCTGACTTTAAATTGTATTTTGAAGTCATGGAAATGTTTCTGATTCTAAATCAGCTAACTGGAAACAAAATCTCAAAAAATGGCCTTTCTTCTTAAAGTTTATGACAAAGTATAATGAAATTAACAACTATTATCAAAGATACTGTCATTCTCTTAACATTCCCTGAATTTTGATGTAAGTCTTTGAAATTTCAAACTCCCTACCACAGGAAATTTCAGATATTGCATTGGAAAGAGTTTATAAAAACGGTGACCCTAATAGTGTTCTAAAATACCTATTTTTGAAGCAAATGTGTCTAGCAACCACAAAAGGAAGTAAGTTTCTACTAACTATCCATAGGTGGTAGGGCAATAAAGTATTCTCAATGGAAGAACAGGTACCTTAGGAGGACTACAGAATATTCAGTCCCAAAAGATGACCAGATTTAAGTTTCTAAAACCAAAGAACAACTGGGATGAGGGAAAGGAGAAAGGAAGGGGGGGGGGATATACATGCACACGCACGTGCAAGATAGCTAAGGTAACTGTACTAATTTCTATTGGATTGTTAAACAGAACAGTTAATGCTTAAAAAAAATGTTTGACCAATTCTACATGCTTGTATCTGGTGATCTGAACAACTACTTTGAAGAGAACAATATGCAATGAACCATTGCTGAATTCCTATCTTGTTTTTTTAGATTCTGTATCATATCTAATATTTTTTACATTATTTTTTATTCTCTTTAAAATAAAATATAAAACCAACGAGGCCTAACACCAATTCAAACATCTGTGAGGAGATGCACATAAATAGTTCTAGAGATGGAAGACTCATTAATTTTACCTAGCCCTTCACTTTGTGAACCTGACTTAAAACTGGAAAACTATGCAACTAAAAAAACTACAAACATATATCCTAAAGTAAACAGTTACTTACGCCCAAAAGTCTTCAACAGTATCAAACTTAGAGATCAGTCGAAGGTTTGCTTGCCACGTTTTACTTTTATCATTTTTAAAAAACCAGAGCGCCCATCTAAAAGGAAAAAGTCAGTGTTAAAAAAAATAGTCGTGCGCACCAATGTTCATAGCAGAATTATTACTCATAATAGTAAAAAATTGTAAATACTTTACAATTCCACTTATAGGAAGTAGCTAAGTAGTTACATTTATATAGATAAAAGAATGGTCGCTGCCAGGGGGTGGGGAGAGGAGGTATTAGAAGTTATTATTTAATTAATTAGATAAGCATTCGTCTCATAAAATGAATATAGTTCTGGAGATTGGATGTAAAATGAACATTACTAAGTTGTAGCTTTAAAAATGCTAACTAGGCAAATTTCATGTATGTGTACCTTTTTTGCAAACATTTAGAATAAAAACAAAATGGTAGTTCTTTTTCTTGTGCTTTTGAGATATGGTTTCACTATGCAGTTCAGGCTGGCCTCAACCTCCCAAATGTGCCACCATACCCTAAGGTAGTGCTTACTACAGAGACAAGTCTTCTCTTTCATTTAAAAAATGCAAGTGTAGGTTCAGTGAATGCGTGAGCCCCTGGGTTCACTCTCCTGCAATACAATATAAAACCAAACAAAACTTTAAAAAAGGAACATTTAGTATTGACTACATAATAGGTTCCCTGCTACTTAAAGAGATTCTGAATCTAATCACTCAGCAGTCATTAGAAATGTAGCGAAAGCAATTATAATGTGATACTACAACAGAGTTAAGCAATCAGTTATTTAAGAAATTAAAAAAAAGAGGACAAGTACTTAAGCATTAAGGAAAAGCAAAGTAAGGAAGACAAAGACTCAATTTCAAGAGGAACCAATGGCTATTAGCCGAAAAAGAGATGGGAACTGCTAGGAAGAGATAAAACTACTAAGTGTGACTCTATATTGATTCAAATACACAACTGGGAAAATAAAAGAGTTAAATAATGCTACAAATATATGTTCTAAAATAATGTGCACCAGTTTCTATACATCTGTATATACTTGATTAGAAGTTGTATTCTTAATACAATAGCTTTTATAGTATGGGATACATATATTAATTTCTCTAATACCTTGACAATAAATGTTATCAACCCAGTATGATTTGCCTTTAAAAGAATTAAATTCGGCTAGGTGTGGTGGTGCATGCCTGTAATCCCAGCACTTGGAAGGCTAAGGCAGAAGGATCATTGCGAGTTCAAAACCAGCCTGGGCTACAAAGTGAGCTCAAGGCCAGCCTGAACTGCATAGCAAGACTCTGTCTCAAAAAGACCAAAAAAAAAAAAAAAATTAAATTCAATATTCTTAACGTAGCTGGGCATTGTGGCATGTGCCTGTAATCCCAACACTTGGGAGGCTGAGGCAGGAAAATCACTGAATTCAAGGCCAGCCTCGGCTTTTGCGTCTTATTTATTTCATTTTTCTAAGTGCATCCATTTTCCTACACATCTCAAATTTGTCTTTTATAGCTGAGTAGTACTGTATATACACACACACTTTATCAAAATTGTCTGTTAGTGACTATACAGACCGCCTCCTGGATTTAGTTATTATTAATTGTGCTGCTATGAATGATTGCTGTATCTTTAGCTCTTTGGGAAAGACAACTAGACGGCAGCTAGCTGGGTCACATGGAATTTCTAATTTTAGTTCTTTGAGGAAATTTCAGTAATGGTTGTACTAGTTTACATTCTCATGAACAATATAGGAGGGTTCATTTTTCACTGCAGCCATGTGAGCATTTGCAATATTCTTATTTCTTGATGATCATCTTTCTTTCTGGTATAAGATGAAATCTTAAGAATTAATTTGCATTTCTCTAATGGCCAAAGATATTGAACATTTCTTCATGTATTTGTTGGCCATTTGTATTTCTTCTTCTCAAATGTGTCTGCTCATTTTACTTGCCCCATTTCCTGACTGTATCTTTTATTTTAGGTGGTCTAATTTTTTTGAGTTCTTCTACGTATCAGTCCTCTGAGGAATAGCTGGCAAAACTTTTTCCCATTTTGTAAGTTATCTCTTCGTTCTACTCATTGATTCTTTTTCTGTGCAGAAGCTTTTTAATTTGATATATTCCCATTTGTTGATTCTGGCTATTATTTCTCATGTAACTGCAGTTCTTTTTAAGAAATTTCCATAACTATGATTTTGAGTGTTTTATGTCATCACTTCAAAGTAAAAATTCCAGTTTCGTGTAGGAATGCACTTGATGAAAGCAATTAAAAACTACGTTCTCATTAAATTTCAATCTATTTACATGACTTTTTCATATTTTACATGTGAAGAGTAGTAAAAAATTAGAAGAGCACTTCTACTAATGCTTAACAAAATACAGTTTTTAGACAACTTTAAGTTTTTAGGTTAGCTTGTGGCGCTTTTTCGTGGAAGATCATTTTTACTTGAAAAAAACCTGATAAAAGATGCTCTTTTGGAGGGGGAGAAACATAGTAAGCCTGCTGCTTAAAATTTGAGTTTTCAGGAAAAAACCAGTAGTGTTAGAAAACTTTCATTCGCTACCTTACAGCCTCCCAACTTCTGTGACTAGAGGCCGCGTGCACATTTGGCTTTGTATCCCCTCTTATCGTCTCATTTGTCTCTTCGGCTCCACTAAACAACTTCCAGCTTTCACAGCACCTACCTTTTCTTTCTCAGTCCAACTTCAAGTTGCCTGTTCTTTCTCAATATATCTGTTTATATCCTATTCACTCTTCAACTGCTCACATCTAGCCTCTACTAAGAACTTTCCTTTAAGAAGCATTTTAAAAAATTGTCCAACCCACTGGATATTTTAAGACTTTGCTTTATTTAGCCTTTTTGGCACATGTACTATTGACTATCATTTTTAGAAAAAAAAGTTTATTTACATGATGTTCTACTTTGTCCTACTCTTTCTATGTCCTAACTCCATGTTTTCCCTCAACAAAAAAGCCCTTATGTAGTGAAATTTCAGCTGTTTGTCCTGCATCATTTACTTAAGAGAACTAATTTACTACCACAGCTTTAAATATGATCAATATATTAATTTTCAAACCGATCTCACTAGCTCTTTGTAGGCTCAAGATTAATACATAAAATTGTTTGCTGATCAAAGGTCATCAAGGAAAAACGTGAGCACATGTGAAACTAGTCTCTAATGTTCCTCATCAAACTTGCTCTGTTCTCCATTCACCTTGTTACCTAAATTAAAAACCCTAAGTGTCAGAAAACTTACCTGTTCTGAAGAGGATGTTTAATATAGTGTTCTGGGTTAGCAACCTCCTGATTAGATTCTGTTTTCTCCTCTTCTGCAGGTGGGGGATTAGGAGTAGGGGTGGTTTCCTAGTGGAAAGTAACATAAACTATTTTAAATTTCTGAATATTATCTATGGCAGCAAATTTCTAATATACTTGAGCCAATGCTGCCAATAATGGAAATGTACATTAACGTAACCAGACATATGTGCAAAAAGATCTCAAACCAGGTAGGTGCTAAGTACTCAATTTTTAAAAATTAATTTTATTGATACATTTTAGACATGCATAATAGTAACATTCATCATACAGAATCTGTACTTGTACATGATGTATCTTAATTCTTTCTTCTCCTTTCCCTCCCCTCTTCCACCCTCTCCTCTTTGTTTCTTTTTTCCTTCTTTTATTCTTTCCTCTTCTCTATTTGAACATTCTTTGTATTTCACAGTAAGTACTCATTTTAAAGACCTTTTTTCACAACACACAACATACAAAGGAACTTGATTCTGCTCATCTATAAAATCACTCAGAGAAAGAGCTGTCTTAATTTTGCTCAAAATATTGTCAGTGACTACAATGCTTAACCTCACAGGTTAGTATGGGCTTAATAAAAATTTAAATGCTTATACAGAACCATGACAGACCTAAGGTTTATATATAATACCTAATGTCTTAAAAGAATCCATTATTTTCACGAAGATTTTCTCATCAGTTAATTCTTCAAATAGATCATTACTAAATGTCATTTCCTACCCCACTAGTTTAACATTAATGATGCTGTCCACTCAGATGCTGGGAGTCACAGTGGATATGGAAAACAGAACAAAGTGGGAAGAGGGCTTTGGAGGACAGGGCATCTGAACAAAGATGAGTTGCAGAGAAGTAATCTGCAACTCACTAGGCCAGTGATGATGAACCTTTTAGAACTTTCAAAGATAACAAACAGCCCACTACAGCTCGTGTGCCAAAGGTTCACCAGCACTGTGCTAACTCAAACTGGCATGTTCAGAAGTGTAAGGGGGTGGGGGTGTTTAACAGAAAACAGTTGAGTCAAAAATTCGGGCAGCAATAAGAGAAATCGAGTTCAGAGCCAAACAGGGTGAGAAAACCCTCAACTTTTGGATGAAATCACAGAAAAACCATAGCCTAGGATGCAGATCATGCTATTAGGAATAAAGTTTAAGCTTGATTTGTAAGGCAAAACTAAAACACATCTAATAAATCTAAAAGTTAGACTTTTCAGTATCAAGGTAACCTACCTATAAATTCACTGTCTCCAACACTAAATACTGCATTCCTTAAAGAGTAATCTTCAGCCCCTTTAAATATTAACTACCATAATATCTAGCAAACACTAGATATGCAGAAAAATTTTTTAAAAAGTAGCTAACAGTCAATAAGTTAAATAGGAGATAATGAAACCATAAGTATTTGAAAAGAGAATTAATATCTATTTTTTAAAAAATAATCAAACGTATTATTGACTACCCTGGAACTGCCATCTGCAATACCTAATACTAGGAGCTTATTGAGTGAATAACAGTAGACTAAGTTTAGCAGAATTGAGAGTTATAAACTCAAAAGACAGGTCAAAGGAAAACATTCAAACTAAAGCACACAAAGAAAAAAATAGATTTTAACATGAAACATTTAAAATTCCAATATGAGAGAAAATGGGATAGAGGCAATGCACAAATTGACATTTGTCAAATCTGATTTTTTAAAACTCAAGATTCATTCAATTCAGGGAACTACAGTATACATTTAAATAAAAACTACACCTGGGTGTATCAAATGGAGTCAGAAAACAGTGTTCTTTCAAATGATAGTAACAGCTGACTTTTCAACTGAAACTGCAAAACAGGTAAGACAACAGAAGCCAGATATGGTGACACATGCCTGTATTCCAGTACTCAGGAGGCTGAAGCAGGAGAATCCCTGCAAGTTGGACGCTGCCCTTGGCTACATAAGCAAGTTCAGGGCCAGCCTGGACTACACAGTAACAAATTGCCTTAAAAAAGAAAAAATCCACACACAAGACAGCAGAATGTTATTTCAGTGCTGAAAGAAAACTTTCATCTTAGAATTTAACATAGAGAAAAAAATATCCTCCCAAAATGAAAGAGAAATAAATATAGTCCCAAACAGACTTCCTCAATCCTTTCCCAAAGTAGATTCAAAATAAGATGGATACCAAAGAAAAGTCTTATACCTGCGGGAGTAAGATCCCCAGATGAGTGTGGAGAGGCAGGAAGTATATAAAAGATGGTATAGATAGATATAGATAGATAGATAGATAGACAGACAAATGGACAGATAGATAGATATTGATAGATAGATATTAGCAGTTCCTGAGGTTGTAAACAATGATGGATTTAACCACAGTATTGGGTATATGTAGTTTGTGAGATTGAGAATGCCCTTAAAAATTTTTTTAAAGTTGAAAAAAAAAACACTTTTGGATATGTGCAAAGTATACACTGAATGAATATCTCTCACCCAAATAGTTCAGATCAGAAGTACTTCAGACATTTTTTTCCTTCAGATTTTGGTGGGATTTGTATAAACACAGTGAGATATCCTGGGATCTAAATATGAAGTTCATTTATGTTCCAAATGTATGTTCCAAACAAAGCCTGAAAATAATTTTATATGGTATTTTAAAGTCTGTGCATTAATCACAAGTTTACTGAAGCTCAGAGAATTTGTTCCTCGTTGAGGAAGATACTGAAGAAAACAAGCATTGTACATTTGCAGCAGAGTGCAACCTCTCATATAAAATCAGTGTCTTGGTTACTTTTCTCTTGTTGCTGGGACAAAATACCTAATACCCCAAATTAAGGAAGGAAAGGTTTATTTAGCTCAGTCTGTGGAGGTTTCAGTCCATACCTGGCTGGTTCCAAGGTAGAGTGGCACATGGCAGAGGGCAAGAAGAGTTCATGGTGGCAGAAAACAGCAAAAGCAACAAGAGCAGTGGCAAGCAGCCTCTTTCCCTCCTTTACATTGTATGCAAACTACTGCCTCAGGATAGGTGTAGCACTCACATCCCTAATTCCAAACCGTAACAATCAGTTATGGAGTTTTCTACTTATAACATCACTGTCAGTGCTACAGTTTCAGGTTTTGGATGTTAAACATGTAGTGCTGTAAATTCTCTTAAATGTACAGTACTCATAAGCTCAAAAATCATTATAAACTATACATGTATTTAAGTCTTTTATTTCAGCAGCACATGAAAAGAAGCAATTTACAATGTGAATCACACATATCACAGGATCGAAAGGTATTTCACCAATTCAATTGAAACTTTACCTTCTTTTCTATTATTCCATTCTATCCACTATTACAAGAATAGTGTTATAAGATGGTATCAAGTCTGAACACACAGGAACTAAAACTGAGCGAACAGAGGAAGAAAACATGTCCCACTCCTAAAACTTATGGCTGGGCAGGGTAGTTGGTGCATGCCTCTACTTCCTGTCTTGGTTATTTTTTTCTTGTTGCTGGGACAAAATACCCAACACCCAAAGTGAGAGGAAGGTTTATTTAACTCACAGTTTTGTAGGTTTTAGTCCTCAATCAGCTGGCAGCAAGGCAGGGTGGCCATGGCACAGGGGCAACAGTTCAAGGTGGCAAAAGACAGCAACAGCAACAAGAGCAAAGGAGGGGGTAGAGCAACCTCTTTCCCTACCTTATAGGCAGGCTACCTCCGCCCCAGGGTAAGCGTAGCACTCACACCCTCTTGCATAGCCTGAGGATGTTTACAAAGGGAGGAGCCTGGCCCCCTGCTAAATCACTTAAACTTCTAAACTTCTCTTGTTGACACAATGAATGGACCATTACAATATCCTAGAGCTTAAACAGCTATGTCCTGTACACTGCGGGTGGTAGAACTGCTGAGTTACTTAAGCTTCTATGCTTCTGAAGTTGACACAATATATCAACCATCACACTCCCTGATACTTGAAAGGCAAGGCAGAAGAATCACAAATTTGAAGGCAACCTGGGCAACTTAAGAGAGACCTCAAAATAAAAAACGACATGGAGATAGCTCTATAGTAGTGTCCCCGAGTTTGATACTAGTACCACAAACATACACATGCATGCATGCACAGACACATACACATCCTGTATTAAAAAAGGCTGCTTTAAGTGACAGTCTTTCAGAACAGAAATCTGTATACTTTTCCTAGATAAATCTTTTGATTTTCATTTTTAGTATTATAGAAACATACTGCATATTAAGAACACTCTAAAACATCATTAAAAATATTTACTGGAGTGGGGCATGGTGGTGCATGCCTGTAATCCCAGCACTCAGGAGGCTGAGGCTGGAGGAACGCCACAAGTTCAAGGCCAGCCTGGGCTACAAAGTGAGCTCAAGGCCAGTCTGAACTTCATAGCAGAGACCCTATCTCAAAAAGGCCAAAAAAAAATTTATTGGCCACAGGTAATCATCTTTTCAGTATATATCTGAAACTTTTGGGAGGAGTTGAGAAACTGTCTTCCTAGCCTTGAACTCAGCAATCCTCCTGCCTCAGCCTCCCAAGTGCAGGGATTATAGGTGTGGGCCACCAACTTCAGCTGAAAAAAAATTGTTTGGTACTGGGAATTGAACTCAGGACCTTGTACTTGCTGGGCAGGCACTGTGCCACTGAGTTATATCACCAGTCCTGAAATCTGATAAAGCTTACTGAACCTTCTTTTAGCCTTTTAAATCACTATTTGCAATATAAATCTCAGTTTCAAATTTTTAAGCTTATATGAATTTCTCCAGTCTTTATTAGTATAACAGTTTTAGTATAGCTACTTCTTGCTAAAATAATCACACAATATTAAAGTATTCTACAAAAATACTTGTTCACATGCCATTGATGGAAGGTAGTTAAGATCTAGAAACTACCTAATGATGAAAATCCCAATGAAAGTAGTATCAAAAACCATATGTAAAAGGAGACATTTCTTCAGCCTGAAATTTCCATTTGTATTTGCGACAAGCATCTATCTCAATGAGCCATTCTTACCAGTAGTTTAAAAAGTTCAGTATCAGCTATTCATCCTTTAAGTTTTCTGATTTTGTTATTACACTATAATTTATTGCAAAGGAGGAAAATTTTGAATGTCGAGTGAGACTGCCTTATAAAAATCATTTTGCTTCTTGGCAGTACTGGAGATTAAACCTGGGGCCTTGTGTATGCTAGGTAAATACCACTACCACTGAGTTACATCCAAGATCTTCTTAAATTTTATTCTGAGACATGGTCTTCAGTCTTGCTAAACTGCCCAGTTGGCCTTCAATCTGTGATCCTCCTGCCTCTGCCTCTGAGGAGCTGGGATTACAGGCATGTACCACCATGCCAAGTTTCATAAAACCATTCTCTATTAATCTTCTTTAATTTATTATTATTTGTTACAATAAAAGCTCTTAATTTAAAGTAATTAAAATGTCCTTCTTTTCTTTCATTTAACAGATAAACATAATATCCATGTTGGATGTTATCTGAACTTTCAGGCTGGTTCTATGGGAATGGTCTAGTTCTACAGGGATGGTCTAATTCAATGGGCAGTCCACCCCTTTTCAATCTACATTACAGAGATTGAGAAATGATACCCAGAAAGATACATTGTATTCAATTCTTAAAAACAAATTCTTTGTAATTATGGAACTATGTCAAATTAAAACAAAGAAATTATTTTATTTTTAAAAGAACCATATTTAAAATGCTTTTAAGTGACTCCCCCAGTTAAGGATAAACTTCAAAAAACAAATCTCCAATTTGTCGTATTTGTTCATTGCTACACATTTAATATAAAATTTAAACCAGGTAATCCCAGTACTCTGGTGAGACATGAGGACTGCCAAGAGTTTGAGGCCAGCCTTGGGTACATAGTAACTTCCAGGCCAGCCTGAAATATACAGTGAGATATCAAAAAGTAAACAAACAAACAATATTTAAATATTTTGAAATTAGACCCTTTCAACATTCTTTTAAGGCCAATGAGATTTTGGATTAATCATGAAATGGATACAGCTGGGCTATGTGATGCCTACACCAGCCACACTCCTTAAAAGGTGTTTCCTTTTTTAAATTGTTTCAATCAGAAGTCTTTTACAAGACATAGGAGCAAGTAAAGGAAGTATGATCAATAAGGAAATGTTAAGTAAAAAACATTTTAAACAAGTTCTATTTTAATAATACAAACATTTTTAAGGTTGCTTTCTATAGTGCATAGACAGTTAAAATACATAGTTTAAAAACAAAATTCTTTACTATAAAGTCCCGACCGTATCTCCTCTCTCCCAGTGTGCAAATTACATCTTAAATGTCCATGTTTTATCAGTATTTCTAAGTTTACAAATCATCAGAACAAAAAAAGCTAAAGCTAATTTAATAGATCATGACTACTCTCAAAACATTTTTTAATCTAGAAAACAATCTGCCCTTGAAAAACCACTGTATAACATTTCAGTTGGGTAAAACAGGGCGCTAGGGCACAGCAAACTATAAGATGATACCGTTTATTTACAGGTTGATAACCAGTACACCTGAACTGGGGCTCAGGAAACCAAAGACACAACCAAAATGGTAGCCTGGAGAGCAAACTGTGACAGGCCTCAAAGGTCAGGCTAAAAGTGTATCTTTCATTTTGTGAGCAGTGGAACTCATTAACTGGTAGGTCAAAGAGAATAAATTGGGATGGCAAGGGAATGAAAAAAGATAGCAGGCTCAAGGGCAAAGTATTACCGTTGGGTTTAGATTTGCTGAGTTTATGAAGCTAAAATAAAAACGTTCAGCATTGTAATTTATTGATCCTAGGGCCCACTGGGCTGCCACAGCTGCAGAACAAAGTTAATAGGAAAAAAAATCAAGAAAGAGTTGGACAAGTTTTGACAATTAGCTGCAAAGAATCTTGGGAAGCTATTTATTCTGCAAAAACCAGAACACATTATGAGGAATAATACTGGCCCTGTGAAGCAATTCTAATATTGTAAAGCTAAATGTTTCCCAAATCTTTCACCATTTCTATACTAAGTTCTAATAAATTTCTCTAATAAGTCTTACTAAATTTTATATTCTCACCATGTTTAAATCTATACATTGTGCTTTTAGATTCCAAAATTTCAATGTAGTTGGCCATAGTTTTCAATATTCACATTTTTCACCCTCAACCCAAACATACATACAATCTCTTTAGAAATAATGAGATTTTATCTTCCAGATACCCATTTGTGTCCCCTATTACTTTTATACAACAAATTACTCTCAGGAACTTCCTGGTAATTTTTTCCAGGTCCGATATCCTTCATTTGAAGTATGTAAACATCAACACAGCAGAGGTAGTTCCCCTGGCTCGAATAAAGATTTGAAGCAGTAACTCAAAGTGTGGTACCTGTCATCAACTGGTTAAGATCTTCAAGGAAGACTGAGGCGTGGAAAAGTAAACACTTAGGAATTTGCAACACTCTGATGGTAAAGCGTATGTATGTCTGTCGAAACTAATCAAATTCAGATCACATTTTATATAATTTTTTCATCTTTTTATCACTTTACAAAAGTAAAAGATTGGTCAACTATTAAAAAAAATGGTTTTTCAAAAACTAGAATATGAGACAAAGGGTTGAATTACATACAGCCACGTTACCCACATAGAAATACCAGCTCTGCCATTGAGTTCGTAACTTCAGCAAGTAATAATTTCCCTGTGCCTCAGTTTTCTCATCTTAAAACGGGCATTACAGCACTTTCAAGATTATTGCTGGTATTAAGTAAGTCAATAAAGTATTTAAATTATCTGGTACAAATTTATGCTTAATGGAGGAATGATATAAAAGCACTTGTTATGGTTCTTATAAAAATAAAATACAGGCATAGTTCCACAATTACATTTTAAAATTCTTTTTATAAAAAGTCCTGGGTTCAATTCCCAGTACAGTGAAAAAAAATCCAAATAATGTAAATGTTTCTCTCTTTTTTTTTTTTTGCGGTACTGGGGATCGAACTCAGGACCCTGCGCTTGCTAGGCAAGCGCTTATTCCACTGAGCTATATCCCCAGCCCCAAATAATGTAAATGTATAATTGCTTAGCTTCCTATTCAACAATTATTTACTCTAGGTATACTATATAGTCAGAGACAGTGCTGGGTATGCTAGCTGATTAGTTTCAGAAAGAAAAAAAATCAACTTACATATACACGTGTAACTTTTCTCTATTCCCTATATTATTTCTATCTGATACTTCCAGATAGAAACTAAAACGAATCACTTTACCTTCCCACAGCAATAGTTAGCTATGACATTAGTCATTCCCCCCCCCCAGGTAATGTGCACACATTTATTAGAACTGACAGGTTACTACTCTTCTCTTCCATTGATATCCATCTGATCGCCTTTCTAGGGGTAAGCTGTATCCCCAATGACAGCATCAAGTCCTTAAAAAGTTCACGGTAACAAGGGTTTACCTCCACTGCCCCACTCAGGAGTTCTTTCCAGAAGTGAAGTTCAGTCTTCCCGCACCGTCCAGGCTCATCTTGAACTTGGGCTTGTCTCAACTTGTCTAGTAGATGGAAGCATGAGACGCCATGCCCAGTTTCTTCAATTCTTAATTCTGGACATTACAGTCATTTTAAAGTAACATTCAGGCAACCAGGGAGAGAGCTCAGCAGCACAGGACCTGCCTAGCAAGCACAGGGTCCTGACCTTGATTCCTGGTCCATCCCCACCCCCAAAGAAGGACACACATATGAAGAAGCCAACGTTCTCTACTACAAAAGGAATATACCATTATTTTGCCTTTTCTTTACTGAAGGCAACGTTTATCTTGGTCCTCAACTACCACACTTTTGGAATTAATGAATTAATGACTAGAACGTGGCAATCAGCTGCACTATTACCACTAAAAGTCAAAATAAAGCAAATCAAGGGGGCTAAAGAAAAAACCTGTAAAATAAACATATTAATCTACATAGCATCCTCTGTGATTCCAAACAATGATGCACCTGACAGTTTTTGTATACAAAGACCTGACTTCACTACTACAATTTTCCTATGATAAACAACAAATGCAATACCAGACTCACCAATCCCTGATCTTCTAGGAGGTAATATTTCCACAGCATAGACCCACTTGTAACCCCTGTATCATCACCCTTTTAAAGGAAATTTTTGTAACAGGGGTTAAGTGATTTAGGACAAGGCAAAAAAAAAAAACCTGATGTAAGCATCAGTTTCTAATGAGTTCTTGAGAGTTTTTAATAATAATCCAACAGTCTGGCACTTAACTAATAAATACTGGCCTAAAAGCATTAGTCATCAGTACTATCATCTGCTATCAATGTACAAGTTGGGGAAGGTAAGGGAGGAATGAGCAAATAACTGGATTTGTGAACTCTGGAGAGTTTCTGTTCAGTTTTACTATAGGAAATCTAAGAACAAAAGTTGAATCATTCATACATAAGTAACATACCGAAGGAGTGGCAACCTGAACTTTCCATGGCAAAGACCTTTAATCCATCCTCAATCTTCACACTAGACATGCCCCTAGCGTGATATCATACACACAGTAAGTGGATACAAGAGCTAGTTAGTAAGTAACCTGGAAATACCTACCCATATGTTACCACATCCCAATGATTCTGATACCAGTACCTGCCTTCTTGATAACACAAAATAAATGTACAAACTTCAACACCAAAGCACCCAACAATGGACAACAGCATGACTGGTAAAACATCTCTATAGCACTGCCTTACATTCCCCCCTTGATTCCGTGTTTCTTTAGCTGACTGGAAAGATCATCTGTGGTCATACTGGAAATGTAAATACTATTATTGCAAAGACAGCCACATGATTACCTCTCTAAAAATTACTAACCCAGAAGTTCAGTTAAAGTGAAGGCACTACATTCAATAGAAGGTATGACATTAAGAGTAGGATAGGCTTGAAAGAAGAAAGAATGCTGCTTCATGATTCTAAAAATTATTAACATTATCCCTCATACTTCATCCAAACTTGAGTTTTTACGTTTAACACTTATTGAGCAGTAACTGTCGGGGCAAAATGTTATGTATTTGTATTTACATTATTTCAATATACTCAAGCCTTGAGATACTGTAAAATCACTTTTCTTATCACTTTTCAGACAAACTTAAGCCCTGAAAAGTTAGCAAACTTTTGCTGTATCTTGCATTACAATCTAGGACTATACCCAGATATACCTCATTTTACATAATTCTTGTTTCAGCGTAATTATTATTACTCTCAAAAGTGCCCAAGACTAGACAATAAATTATATGGTTATCAGGGTACCCTTTCCATGCAGCATAATGCTATAGTATGTACTACATTCTGCTCCACAGCTTCAGCTCAAACCCTTCACTGATGTTGTACACTGGCACTGCCAACAAATTAGTAAAAAGACAGATATGGTACACACCTTACTCCAACCCTATACATGAAATCCCACTAGTAGAGAAAAAAAGAAATAAATGCCAAGAATTAGAATGTGATTACATTATTATGCAAGACAGCATATTAAATGCTGACTAGTCAAATACCTATAGGCACAGATGAGCAAAAACTCCCACTATAGATATAATTACTTATAACATTAATATACAGACTTTCACACTTTTCCTTTTCAAATCCAAATGCTATACAGCAAATTTCCGACAGCACTTACCCGTATAGAAATTAGTATAATTAGTGCATAAGAGCAAGCAGAGCCTCACTACTTGCTTTATTAAAAGCTTAAATCTTTATGAAACATTAAAATATTGCCACAGATAATTAAATTAGCATCTAAACAATGGCAAACAATGGCATCTGGAGTACTGAGGGGAAGAACTGTGATGTTAGATTGTGCCTAAAAATACTTAAAAAGTCAACAGATGTTTAAACTACTTGGTACACAGAGCTGACAAAGTCTGTGAGGCTACAGTAATCTGGATAGTCAGCAAACTACACTACACTTAAAAGAAAAAATCCCTGCAGCCAATACTTGAATTTCTGATCTTGTAACATACAATTTTAAAACTTGGGTGAATTTTTATAACTAGTAACCCCTGTAAGCATCCTGTTATATTTTAAAAGTAATTTTTCAGGGAGCCACGTGTCTGTGTGTGTATACGTGTATTCACATTTTATTGTGCCTAAGATAAAATTACAAATTCAGATTAGGAGTGGGGCAGAGATGTAATGACAGAAACCCAACAGATAAACAGATGCGTGACCTACAATTAAAACAAGGCTAACAATGAAATTTAAATGTCACTACTAGTTAAATCAAGCAGTATTAGAAAATTCGTATTTTACAGTAACTACAAAGGGATGGGTATGGTATGCAGCCCAATGGCAGAGTGCTTAACTGAGTTCAAATGCTAGTAGTAGAAAGAAAAAACAGATTTAAACAAGGTGAACATCATCAAAACTATAGTTCAAACCAGTGGGTTGCAGTAACATGGCAATTTCTCTCGCAAGGATTCTTTAAGCCTTTATTGATAGGCCAGATGTCTGTAGTGGCAGAGTGTCTGCTTATCGTATGGGAGGCCCCGGTTTGGATCCCCGGCACTGCAAAGGGGTGACCTTTATCAGGTCATGAAGGCATGGTGGTGCAAGCCTGTAATCCTAGCACTTGAAAGCCTGAGGCAGGAGGATTGCTAAATTTGAAGCCAGCCTAGGACACAAAGTTCAAGGCCCACCTGAACTGCAAAACAAAACTCTGCCTCAAAAAACTCTGCGCAAATAAATAAATAAATGGATGGATGGATGGTAAACCTTTTAAAAAACTTAAGAGCTGCATAAGCTTATACCGTTTAAACTTGCTGAAAAGTGTAACTAAAATTTATACTGTTTTTAATTTATATTGTTCAGCTTAAATAAATGAGCCACTGAATGCTACAAAATGTTTTCTAAAAGTTCAGTAATGTATTACATATTGCTATCTTCAAAGTGGTTTCTACCACTTTGTCTATAATTCAGTATTGCTTGTATTGTTCTTATGCTATTTTGTAAATGGATGTCTGTTAATATGCTTTCCTTCTTTATTTTTTAAAATAAATTAAAAATAAAAGTTCAGTAATGGTATAAGAGGTTAAAATGTCAATGTAAACTGTGGCTTTAATATGGATATTATACACTAAGAATCACCTTTCAAAAGAAAAATGTATCTTGCAGAAATATTTCTTAAAAAAAAATTGAAAAACCAACTATAGCCAGTATTTCTTATGCCCCAAAGTTGCAGTGTTGGTGAACGTATGGCATATGTGTGCCACCACCAGCTGTTATCAGACAGTGAAGGCTTTAAGGTTCACCATCACTAGATATGCATGCTTTTACTTTCTGGGCTTAATTAATGAATTCTCTATCTTGCAAATACAGAAAAATCTGTATTATTTAATCACTTAGACTACTAAGAAGTTCCTTTCAAGAAACTGAACAGTTTTACATATTTTATCTTACTGAACAAAAACATATAGATATCCATAGATCTATGGACAGATACAAACAAAGGTAAAAAACAAAACAACAAAACCACATAGATGGTACTCATGATGCAAGTACTAAATCTAATGTCGACACTCAGGACACTGAGGCAAAAGGATCATTCAAGTCCCAGTCTGGGCTACAAAGTGAGCTCAAGTTCAGTGTGAACCGCATAGCAAGACCCTGCCCCCCCCAAAGGTAATATAGATAAGGAGAAAAGCAAGAACATAAACCTGTATAAACAATGAGCACTTCGAGCTCTTTAAGCCTAAAAGAACTGTACTAAATCCAAAGAATGGAGTATTACTCAGCATTAAAAAGAAGTGAGCTAAGACTGGGCCTCCTGGAGCGCCTTGGGCCTGGCCCCCGAGAGCACCTCAATGGGGCAGAGCCCGGCAGTCCTCATGGACAACCCCAAGGACTTGACCAGGCCTCTGGGCACGCTGCATCAAGGTGGAGCCTGGCAGTTCGCAGGGTAACCCTGCCGATTCGACCAGACCCCCAATGGCCTTGAGGGTTTGTCAATGGGTGCTTAACCATAATGAACCTGGTTCCCTGCCAATCTACTGTCTTTGAGGATGGGTGCTTTTCCATCTCCTGCCACAGCAATCTGTGTGCACTCATGTTTGTTACAGCATAATTAGAAACAGCCATGTCTCTTCCCAATGTGAGAGCCCCAGGGAGTAAGTAAACAAAAAAATTATATATAGTTACTATCAGAGGGAAGATGACTGACTGGATGGGAGAACAACAGAGATGAGGGTGGAGAAAACTGTTTAACTGCATGAGCCATCATCACCTGTATAACTGAGCAACAAATGTGAAGATAACTATGTAATACAGCATCCAGGGCTAATTCCCTACTATCTTCTCTATAATTTGGTATTTCCTTTGTTTTTGTGTTATCCTGGTTTATACATCTCCATTTTTTTTGTCTTTAAAATAAAAAAAAAAGAAGTGAGCTATCAAGCCATGAAGACAGCATTCATACGTACACCAAAATATTACTAGAGGTGCTGCTGACGGTGCAGCTCAGTCACGGAGCACTTGCCAAGCAAGTGCAAGGTGCAGTTCCAACCCTAGCACTACAAATAGCTGCATGCAAAATATTAAGAGGACATCTGACTGTTGAAATTACATCATTTTCCTCATAGTGATCTAATGTTTCAATATAACATTACACTGAGGTTCAAATGAAGATGTTAATTCTTATTCAATGTAATACCTACATTTTGTATATAAACAGAATCAGAATACTAAAATCTAACTGCCAAGTGTGTCCTAATGATTTGCCAATCTCTTTCTGCACCAGTATCATTTTAAAAAGTTACTGTTGTTTAGTAATTTTTTCCCTCATGGTAGAGCAAGTTCTCCATTTCCTTTCTCTCTTCCTTTTAAAAACCTTACCAGCAATTCTTATTTGCTTAAACCTCCAAATAAATTTCACAATCATTATATAAAACATCAGTTGGCAAACTTCCTATAAAAAGCTTGAGAGTATGTATGTTAGGGTGGTTGGTAATCTATCTCCTATTCTTCAGTTTGTTTTGCTATGACTCTTTAAAATGTAAAAACCATAGTATGCTGAGCCCTGAATGAAATGCAGTGCCCTATCTTGCTTGTATTTTGATTTCATTTATAGTAAATGTAGAAAGTTCTTGAATAGCCTACATTTTAACTTTATTAAAGTCCTCCGTTGCATCCCTCAGCAGAATTTTACAGTTTTCATGAATCCTGCAAATTACTTGTTAGGTTCATAATTTCTGGACATTTGAGGAAAACACTTATTAATACCACCACTAGGTTTATTATTCCTGGTACTTTTTGCCAATGTTACAGAAAAACTGTAACATCGCTTGAATGTAACTTATGTTACTCTTAAGATGTAAATGAGTACTCTTTAAAATGTAAATGTCTATTTTTTTCCTATTGAGTAATTTAATAACTTAAGGTTAAGAAAGCAAGGCAAAGCACTGAAAAGCACCCAAATGTTTAACTAAATCATTCTAATCTTACTCCCTCTCACAGTATCACAAAAGCTATAACATGAAGATCTTTGTTTAAAAACTATGGCAAGAACAAGAGAAAAATGGGCAATCAGTCTCTCAAAATTTGAGAATCTTTAACTCCCACATACCTTTGCTCAAATAAAGTACTGGAGGTGAGATCTACTAAAATGACACAAGAAACCAAGTAAGAGGAAGACAATGGACATAGAAAATGGTGGGGTGCAACACAGAAGTTAGATGACACCTAAGGAAGACAAATGCACAGCAGGAACAAACAGCAACAGCCTAGAGTGGACAACATCGTTCAAGTGAACGTGAGTGGTGCGACGAGATTTGATGGTTGCTATGACCAATGTGCCTATTATTCTCTATTTTCTGGAAAACAGAGAGGGCCTCAGTGTTAAAACCTCTTGCCTATCACATGTAAAGCCCTGGGTTCCATCCCTCAGCAACACATAAAATACATAAAAAACGCAAAGCACCAAATGTTCCAGAGTACCTAGCATAGATTTTAACCTATATTAACTCAGTTCAGTCATGTATTAATTAAGTTTCTTTTCTCTCCCTGGTGACCAGCTCCCTCCCTGGACCAAAAGGATCTGACTTTAATCGTAATATGCAGAGTGGCCTATGCGCACAGGCTACTCTCCTAGTGAAGGTTCTTTGCCCGGCCCACACCGTGGCCCAGATGATTACAACTGTAGCACTCTTGTTTCCCAGGACAAGCTCATGATTTTGCCAACTGGTTTCCCTAAGAAGAACTCCAGTAGAAATTCTAGAAGCTGAAGCTAAAGTATAAGCCAGAAGTTGGTTTCAATTATCCTCTCTTAGTAACTTTCATCCCACAGGGGCAATACTGCCCTGTCTTTGCACATCACCTAAACACACAGCTGAAAGAGACCATGGAGACTACTGCAAGAAAACAGGTGAATTATTAAGATGAAAACAGGGATGAGAGGACAAAGAAATAACAATGATGATGCAATATTAAAAAAAGTTGAGGCACTGGAGTGGATGATAACCTGGGTCTCTAGTTTATTACTGTAGAACATACATGTTATACTTTATTCCCACATATAAACATTTTGTTCATTGAAAGGGGTTGCTAAAAAAATTCTAACTTGATACCCACTACACTAGCAAAAGTATTTTATTTGGTCAGTATAGTTTTTAGCTTTTAAATTTGTTGCCAAAATAACCTACCTTACAGATGTACTACCTCTTGTACATAATAATACAGTAAAAGTTATTAATAAACCAATTATGGCTTAATATCGGAAATCCTAGCACTCTGGAAGGCAGAGGTAAAAGGATCATAATTCAAGCACAGCCTGGGCAACTTGCAGGATACTGTCTCAAAGCAAAAGATAAAAACTCCAATACCAAAACGAAAAAAAAGTAAAGTATGTATCATGGCAATTTTTGAAATAGCATAGTAGAAATGTTACTTGATCAATGCAGAAATAATTATGTTAAAACCATACAATGTAATACACACCATTAAAAAAAAAACAAGAAAGCTGCTTGATGATACACAATGCTACACAAGAAATACTAGGCAAAAAGGTAATGTGTCCGAGTAGTGTATATAGCTAGTTACCGTTTACTTTAAAATTATCTGTTTGTACATACAAAAAAATAGTCTATAAAAGAGAATTGATACTGCTGGTTGCCTCAAGAGGTGATTTGCCTAAATACCGGCCAGCATGAAGACGAGACATCACTACTTAAATATTGTCAGACTTCTCATTTGCAAAATTTAAGAAAACAGAAAAATTAACTAATACAACAATTTTAATTCCATACTAATCAATTATCTTTCAAATCTTAAAATACAGTTTTGGTAAGAGTAAATCATTAACTCAATCAAACTGGACATATCAAATCACATCTTATAAAAATTTAAATACAATAAGCAGGCATGTTGTCTGTATACAGCACAGTTATAGATTCTAGAGCCACACTGAGATTTGGAAGCCAAACTACATGTGATTACAATTGTAACATTAAATAATATTTGAAATTCATTTCCATCATTCACCTACCACATTTTAAAGTGCTCAACTGCCATGTGTGTGGCTACTGTACTGGACAGCAACACATTTACACTACCAAAGAAAGGTCTCTTGAATGACCCTATGGATCCTTAAAAATCTAGTAAATATGGTTGCTTTGGAGAGAAAACTAAATGGCTGGGGAGAGGTAAGACATATTTTACATTAATAAAAGACAGGGCCTTGTCTCTGCCAGGCAACGTCCTTATTACGTTTCATGTTAACCCTATCCTTACTATATACCACAGTGGTCTCTTTTGTACTCTTATGTATTTTATATAATATAAATATATTTTAAACTCTAAGAACAAGCCATACTGCTCAAGGTATTCATTCTTTTCAAACTTTAGATCTGATACATACTATAAATTCAAGAAAAAAATGTAAAAATACAGTAAAAGCTAAATACCCTCATCTACAAAGCCAAAGCATAATAAATGAGTTCAAATTTTAAAAAAACCCTACTCCTAATCCTACCAATGAAACCAACTGATCTATACTGTCAGAGGAATGATTTTATATTTAACTTACTTGTATATGTATTACTTTTACCACTAATGTACAAGTTTTACCAGAGGTAAACAACTAGACATTTTGAATGTTTTTATTTTCTTGAACAGGACAATGAAAGCTTCAGACCTGAATTCTAACTCTCACTTAGGTACTATGTGATATTCATAGGGAAAAAAGATTGCCAGCTACAGTGGCACTTGGAAAGCTGATGCAGAAGGATCCCAAGTTTGACACCTGCCTGGGCTATATAATGAATCTGGCCACCCTAAACACATAATTGGACCCTGTTTAAAATCAAAAACATTTACCCTAAATATAAGCTCCTTACCAATAAAATATGCATTTTACTCAATAGGAAACAAATACAAGGAAAATAATTCGATTAAGGTAGCAAATGTTCATGCCTTGCACTGTGGCTACACAGACAACTATCCCGTAAGTTACCCCCAACCCCCAGTACTGGAGATTAAACCCAGGCCTTCACATTAAGCTACATTCCCTAGCCCTTTTTATTTTACTTTGAGATGAGATCTTGCTATGTTGCTGAGGTGGTAGAATTTTATAGCAATACTAACAGTTTACTACCTTTAAATCTTTACCACTGCAATAAGCAGAGTATAGAAAAACACAATCATATGGCAAATGAATTTTATGTTTAATGCAATTTGCACAGAAAAGTATGGGAACATTACACTTTTATAAAATACTTTAATTGCTATCTGTGACTGACAACATAGAAGTTTCTAAATCTAGCTAAAAATAGCAACAGGATAGCTTAAATTTGATTTTGATTTTTCAGTAGTTTAAAGATGACTATCAGTTATGAAGAACTAAACAAAGCTAGTAACAGTCCATTAAGTGTGCTGGATGCAGGTTAGCAATGTGCATACATGTCTTTCCCTCCTGCTAGGAAATCCTCTTAGACATCAAGGACTACTGTTAACTGCTCATTTAGTCTTCTAATTCAGAAACCAAAATCCTATTTCCTTACAATTCTATACTTTTACTATCCAAAACGATACTGTAACAGTGCCTTTAAAAATTGACTACATTTTTATTTTATAGCTGCAGCAAAATGCCCATTAAGATCATAAAAAATAATGTCCCTTTCTGAAATCACCCAGCTGCTTTAGTTTGAACTTCACCTTACTACTGATGAGCTGTGTGATCTTGGGGCAAGTTAATCATACAAAATTAATTTGCATCTTGGTCCCCTCTTCTGTGAAAAGACAACACTGTAATACCAACTACATTATAGGTCTGTTGTAACAATTAAATGAATGCAGTGATACACGTGACACATAGTGTTATGTTTGCACTATTAAGAAATAAACAGGAGGATCAAGAGTTCAAGGACAGACTA